>BGPR01029753.1:0-19081 GCA_013235015.1 Araneus ventricosus | reverse complement strand
TTTCTTTTCAGGATTCGTGGCAAATATTTTTAACGTTCGAAACAGGGTGTACAAGGGGAAAAGAAGTTGGTAGCAGTGGCGGAGAGTCGGGGGGGGGGGGGCCCGGGGGGAATTTCCCCTACCTTTTTTAGGAAAAGAATTAAATTTTTATTTCATTTTAGCTGCCTAAAATTAGGAATTACAAAAAAGCAATAATGTTCGTAAAAACTAGCTAATTTTTTAACTAAATGTTTTTTGTTGTCTACCTCTATACTCCCGGGTCTTTTAGTTGTCTATAAAATTTTTGTCCCTCTCACTTGTTTCACCCAATAGCCGCCACTGGTAGGTAGCCCTGAGATAAAAAGCAGCTTCTATGATCCGTTGTTGAATTTAAACAATTTAAGAACTTAGAATTCAGACAAATAAAGAAGACACGATTTCCTGTGATGAAATTGAAAAAAGGACGAGCACAAATACTTGGCACTAGCATCTTTACACCTTTTACAATGAAACGGCTTTCTTCAGCCTTAAATGATAAGCATCTGATAGCCTGAATCGTTATTATAGAGTTGTATTACAATACTTTCTCTTTCTATACATCTGTTTGTAAAGTGGAATTCTGTAAGAAAGTATAACAGATGTTTACTTTTTATCTTCATTGTATATAGTAGTACTCCGTCAAGGCATCAGAATAGGAATCAAATATCTTCAATCTCCTTCAGATATATTTGCCAAACAATGATTTTCAAACTCTTGAGGAAACTTTTCTTTTCAGGAATTCAAATGTAGGCATGTAGTGTTAATAGTTGTTTCTTATTTGTTACTGGAACCAGCACCTATGGCTGCAGTTTCAACGCTTCCATTGGCCCTCTTCCCTTTATTAGGTATAATGAGCTCAACGGAGGTTTCTAAGAACTACATGAAGGTAAATATCGTTACGTAATGATTATTTAATTTAATTTCATATAATAACAATAGAGAAAGGTACAGGTACTGACCAATGAATTAGACACCCAATTCCTCCAAGGTTTTGTTGAGTGTATTATGGTGCGGTGTATGTTCTGGTAGTCTAGAAGTTCTCAGTTGTTTCTGGAAGCTGTGTTGTCATACAAGGATTGCATGAACATTCTTGCGGAGTGAGATCATCCTACAATGTTGCATTTTTACCTCGCTTATGATTGCTCTTCCAGTGATGGTCCACTGGGTACGAACTGTCCAACAGGGGTTCTGAGAACATGAATCAGACTTCCGCATCTGCCATGGCAGAGGTTCCCAGTTATTTTTGGAAGATATAGTGTCATCCAAAGATGCATGAATATTCTTGCTGATTGAATCCATCCTGCAGTGTTAAATTTTTACTCCGATAGTGGCGGGTCTTTCATAAATGATAACGCCATTATTCACTAGACTAGAACTGGTCATCAGGGGCTGAACGCTTGACTCTGAATTTCAACATCTACCCTGATCACCACAAAGTTTAGAAACCCTAAATTCTTAGCATACGTTTGGGAATGTTACAAGGACACTTTTAATAACAATCTCCTGTGCCATGAAGTTTAGAGGCCCTTAATACGTTCCAGTGTCTTTAATGTCAAACCTACTACGGATTGTAAGTCGGGTAGTGATCCCCAGTTGTGTTTGAAAGATAGGATTCCATCCGAGAATTTCATGAATATTCTTGCCGATTGAGGTAATAGATCATCCTGCAGTGTTGCATTTTTAACTCATCTGCGGCGGGTCTTTCATCACTGATAATTCCACCATTCAGGAATCTTAAACTTTGTAGAGTACCTTTGGGAATGTTGGAAAGACACATTCAATAACAACCCCCATTGCCATCAAGTTTAGAGGCCCTTAAGCTTTATTTGACTAATGTCTGGCAATATCTGGACTTAAATGCTGCCTCTTGCATACCTAACCAAATACGGGAGTGCAAAAGAATATTGAGACAATGTTTCTAATTCATTGGTCTCTACTTGTAATAAATAGAAATCTTTCGTAAGTAGTAAAAATATCCATTAGAAAATAAATCCATAGTTTTTATTTATGTAATGATTTATTTCAAGTTCATTACTTATTTCTCATTATTATTACACATATTATCAACTGGTTCCATTTTTGAAAAAAAATTATTTGCCAACTGTAACCCTCTCTAGCTCAAACTATTATTCGTTAGTAAAAATCTGATAAATAAAAAAAATTTGAAAAACAACAATGATTCAGAAATAATCCATTCTTAAATTAATTTATATGTAATCCAGATTAATTAATTAATTTCATATAGCGTAATTAATTAAAATTATTCTTTCATTATTCCTTTGTATCCATATCATGTTGTCATCTATATCTCATCAAAACTACCCAAATTATAAGCAGAAATGTATATAAATACAGATTTCTCTAGTGATACCAAAATGGTATCATCAGGCCGGGAAGAGTTCAGGAACGAAAATAATTTACGCACGAGTTTTCAGTTGAGCATAAGTTTAAGGCGTCCTCTCTCTGAAATGAAATATGTCAATCCGCAGTGTTTAAAATCATATTAATGAAAATCTTTCCCATTTTTCTGAATGTAGGAAGGCTATATGACATTTATTGGGGGTGTGATGGCTTCCATTGCTGTGGAAGATAGTAAACTGCATGAAAGAATAGCTCTGGAAGTTCTGCTTCTAGTTGGCACGGATATAAAGAGGTAAGAATGAGTTTATGTTCGAGATTTACTTCACTTACATTTTTTAATTAGTAAATTATTCGACATAAAATGTTTTAATTCCAGGCTTTTGCGGGGATTCATGCTTACAACGGCGTTCTTGTCTATGTGGATGCCTAACGTTGCGGCAACAGCTCTGATGATGTCTATTGTAGACGCTGTGGTTGCAGAAATGAGTTCAAAGTCAGATGAAATACATCTTTATATGAGTACTATTCTTTTTTTTTTTATCTAAGATTATGATTGTATTAATTTGAAAATTTTTTGGGTTTCGAACCTGGAATCCGACAGTCCCGAAGCCAAATATTGATTGACATGTCACTGAGGCCATATAACAACTCAGAGAAAAAACTCTGCATTTTTCATGTGATAATTAAACCGGGTAATTGAAATAACGTTAAACAACGTTAAACGGTAGGGTCAGGTTTAAAGAAACATGCCAATTTTACAGTAGGACATGGAGTCACAAACCTAAAGGGATATTGTTAAAGGGGCTCTTTTTCAGTGAATTTAGAAAAGAAAATGATGCATCAAATTAAGTGTATAACACAGGTTAAATGGTACGCAAATTCGCAATAAAACAGTTACATGAATTACATCAAGGCCATTGAACACTGAATTTAAGCACTCTAAGAGTTTGTTGTTGATACGCCTTCCTTCTTGCCATTGTGTCTGTCACGCTGTATAAGACTTGAAGCGTCGTTATTTATGCAACTGGTTGTGCTGTTACAAATTTGTATTCTATTAAACTCGTCCTGTATACTTTATCTTGTGTATCTTTTTTTTACTTTATTCACTGGTAAAGACATTCCTGTAGATGCGTTTTTGACCCCATGTTTTATTGTGAAAACGACACGTTTCTGTTGGCCAGACCTACCCTTTAAGTTTGTCTAAGGACTTTTGAATCATCCTGTATAATTAATTCAAAATGTGCAACTAATATTTTGTTTCAGATCACTCTGTGAAAAAGAACGAGAAAATTCAAAGTCTTGAAGATGATGGCAATACAAACAATGCCTTTAACGAGTAATATACAAACTATATATATATAAGTAATAAACATGTTATTTGGGTCTTATAAATTAAATTTCAGGGCAACCAAAACTAATTTTAAAAAATTTGTAATTTCCTAAATCGAAATACTGTATGTATATTATTACTGCTTCTTACTTAATTTTGATTATAAAATTCTTTGTTAGATTCATGTACTTGTGATATCTATCTTTTGACGTCAAACTTGATAATAAATCGCCAAATATTGCCTAAGTAATGCTATTTAAATTCGTCAGATTTCAATCATCCTTTCCTCAAAATGTAATTTTAAAAGTCTGTCAACTCTAGAAATGTCTCTTATGCAGAGTCAATAGAAAATAAAGCATATTTTCTAGGAATAAGAAAACGAATAAAGCATGATTGAAAGTAAACAACTGAGAATCATTTAATGAATGATTGCAAACGAAAATTATAATAAACATGAATTTTGGAACATCCTCGAAAATCTTCGTTTTTCATTTGCATTAGGATTATATTGCTCAGAAGATATCAAAACTACTTTCATAATATATCTGGTCTTCTGACATGGTTCACCAACATTATATAGTAAATAATCGACATAAAATGGGAAGAAAATTCTTCGTATCTTCTAGATAAGGGTTTTTTGCATTTTGTGCAGTGACAATATGCTTTATTAAGCTGGATTTTTTTTAAAAAACATGAGAATTGAAATGTAAATAATAAATAATATTTAAAAGGCAAAACGTTCGAAATATATGTTCTGATGTTATTTATAGCAAAGTGACATTTTTAAACAAAACTTACAGCTCCTTAAGACTTTTTGAAAATAAAATTTACTTCACATGATTAAATTCCTTTAACATTGTTACTCAAAGTCACTCTATTATTGACGCTATTTTTTTCTAAAAACCGTCAGTAAAACGTTTTCACTTTGAATTCATTATTGAAAAATATGTTTAATTTAAACATTTTATGATTCAATGTTAATGAGTGGGATATAAAAGTTGTCTATGAAAAGAAAAATAGAAGTTAAATTACATTTGAACTATCAGACTGTCGAGCACAATTGAAATTAAATGTCACACTAATAAGCTTTAGTGTGACTAACTCATTCATTTTAGAGTTAAAGTCTTGGCCTTGATCACGGAAAGAACAATTGGAAACTAACCTGCTTTTTTCAAAGACATGTTCTTCTTAGTTCGTCTTCGACTTGAATATATTTTTCTTCAATGAGCATAAATTAATTCTGATCCGGGTCCTTTAATTCTTTACGAGATTTCTTGTTTTATTGTTCATCAAGATAATTTTGTTTTGAGTAAGGAGTAGCTGTCACATACAAAACTTCTGGGTTAACAATGAAAAATATGCAAATTCCTCACGATAGTGGTCTAAACTGACAATAAATGTTCAAAATTAAGTTCCTACCAAAATGCATTTTACACGTGATAACTTGAAGTCCATTTCTGCAAATTTTTATTTATATAATCTTCATTCACACTTCTAAAACATACCAACAAAGTACCCGGCATTGTCCGGTTTTTTTCAGGTCAAAATCTCTTGTGGCAAACAGGAAACTAAACACTGAACAGTATTATATAAATAACCTGAATTTTATAAATATTGCTGAATTGAGGGAATAGTTCTCAAATAAAAATTAAATGGTTCATAAATTGATAATAAAAGATTTTCTTTCATCTAAGTAAGGTATCATAATACATAGTATTCCAATTCTTTCTTTCATGGTTAGCCCATTATTTTACATCTTAAAAGGGATTTTAGGAAACCTGGACATAAAAATTATGCTAATTGGCCTATTCCTTAAATGCCTTTCAATGATTCATATTTACCCAATGCATATAAGTGAGAAAACTCCTATTTCCTCGATATATTATTATTATTTGTTAAACAATGTGGGAGTCATTTCTCAAGCAAACTTTCACCGTTTAACGTATCTAAATCAAATAATGAAACCTATTGCGTCAAAATTGCTCCAATCGTTTTCAATAAACATTTTTTACATGCCTTATCAGTAGTTACCATTCTAAAGGGTTGATTAAAGAAGATTTAACCCAACTATATTTTTAATTCGACATATTAAAACATGTGGATCAAGTTTCATCTCGATCAGTCCATTTAGACGACGTTGCCCTATCTTTCCTGAGAGACAGTATTAGGGCTTATTTACCTCTACAGTTCTTCAAGTCGGCTCCAAATCGCTCCAGTCGTATCAAGTTCCATGTCGATCGGCCTGTAGCTTTGTCTGACGTTTAATTGCAACTTAAGTACTCTTATTCGACCTATGAGGTACATGCGTACCTAGTGTTATCAAAATTACCTCAGCTATTTCAAATTTCATGTCAATCGACCAATTTCTTACATGCATTGATTAAATGCATGTAAGAACAGATAAGGTAGGTTGAGACTTCGCCTCAACATATCCTGAAGAGATGGGTTAGCGTTTATTTACTCCTACACTATTTTCAGTTGGAAAATGAGAAAAATATGTACAGAATTTCCTTACAATCGCCCAAGCCGCCAAAATCGCCAAGCATGCCAATCGGCTAATTTGTTACATGTATTTAGGCGACTTTTCTTCATCCTACCCTGAAAGACTGAACTAGGCCTTATTGCCCTTAGTATTTCAAATCGGTTGATAAGAAATATGTGTGCCAAATTTCAACAAAATCGCTCCAGCCGTTCGGAAGTGATTCTGGGACAAACATATATACATACGTTGAATCTTATAAACAATGAAGTGCCAAAAGTCGAAGTGCAGCAACTGCACGTGGCAGCGCTCAGAAAAACGTGGGAAATGCAATTGTCGGAACTCGCATTTTATAGTGAAGATTTGAGCATGAGGAGACCGACTAGAAAGTGTTGAAGAAGAAAATTATTTCGGCTCAGCCCGTTTCACAGAAAGCTAATAACGATTTGCAACTTCCATCAATGATTTTGTATGCCGTGCGCAGTACTGACATGTGGTTTCGTGAAAATAGCACGTAAATTCGGGAAGATAGTTGTCATCGAACTGTAATTTAAATTTCCTATTTTATTTATAATTTTGTATGGTATTAATCATATTCACTCTTTATAAAGTTCAGTAAATCTATTTGAGGATTCATGTTTGAAAAATACCAGCCTGCGGAGAAGCACTCATCATTTTGTTTCTCTTAGACATCAACAGAAATTCTAATCGCTGAAATGTTGATACGTTTCTAAATCTTAATGGTATTCGACTGGGATTTTTAATTACGTTGCCCTATGCATCTGACTTCCATATTATAACAGAAAAATTATGTTATGTTTCGAACAGGAGGAGGAAAAATTATTTACTACAAATATTCATTTTGCTCTAATATGCAAAATATTAACTTCAAATTTCAATACAAAACTTCGCTAACATATTGTCAAGTATTTTGTACGTTTTGAATAATTTGGTTGAAAACTCTGTATGTTATAAGCAAAAAACATGTAGAATAATTTATGATTTTTTAAGAAAAAATTTATATCTTCCCGAATATGCATGTTATTTTTTACCGAAATATATGTAAGTATTGCGCATGGGGAACAAAATCATTGATAAAATTTGCAAATTATGGTCAGGTTTCTGGGAAACTGGTGATTCCATATGATTTTCTTCTTCGTCACTTTCTTGTCGATCCACTCGTGATCAAATCTTCACTGTAAAATGTGAGTTCTGACGATTATACTTCCCACATCTTGTTGAGTTAATGCCAAGTAGAGTTGCTGCACTTTGCCGGTCAAAATTCCTATTTCTAATGTGCATTCTAGATTTAATTATATTGACAGTTTCTCGTTGTATAAATTTTATAAGACTTTTAACCAGATCTCTGGTGAACTGGACATTTATCATATGTCTCCTACTGTTTTTAAATCGAATTGTTTTCAACTATTAAATACATGACCTGATTTCTTTTTATTTTCTTACACTTGACTATACATATTAAGATTTTTATATGTTGATCTAGTGTTTGCGTGAGTTTGACTTTTTGTCCCTTGCTTTTTTAATGGTTTTTTGATTTGGTGTTCTAATTTTTTTTAAAATTTTGTGACTTTTTTTTATAATTTTAATGTGACGGTGTGCAGCATGGACTTTTGAAGCCTCAGTGTATTTTTAGTGCTTTTGTAATTGCGTGTTTTCATTTTAAAACATCTATGTGTTTACATTTTTATAACTGATGAGGTTTTGAGCTTTGTATTGCAGAAAATACAACAGTTGAGATTGTTGTATTCTCTGCAGTTACTTTTTTTCTTTGTATTTTAAATCACTTTGTGGCTTGTGTTTTTTGTATGTTTTTTGATCATGCACTCTGTAAATGGAGTCATCTCTGTAGTGTGCTTTCTTTGAATAAATAAAAGGAGGTCCCATGCGATATTATCAGCTATCCTATGACTTTTGGCACTTCAGTATATATAGATAAGTTGCTTGTATTCTTAACTTATCAGGCTCTCACGATTTTTCATTATTTCTTCAAGCCGACAAGATACATTTACTGCTTTGAGAGTGACATTGCTCCTAGGTGTTAATTTTGGTACCAGTATTGGAGGCACTGGAACATTAATAGGAACTAATCCAAATTTAGCATTGGTGGCAATGCTTGAAAAGTATGTGTTTTTAAAAATTCTTCCTTCTGTGGGTTTCTTTGTGTCTTCGTATTTAAATACTGAAAATATTAGAGAATAGACAGTTCTTGTATTTTATTGGTGTATCTAAAAGCCTTAAGTTTAATAATGGAAAAATCATAGGATTAAAAGATTGATTAAATAATGAAATGTATTGTTGCAAATACTTTCTGAAAATTAATTTTGAAATATAAAGGTAGTTTACTTGCCTTGGATCTTTATATTAAAGCTGTTGTTTTACAATTTTATATAGCATGTATTCTTTTAATACAATTGGAGAAAAATTGTAAAATATCATTAAAAAAGTATTTTTTTAGGATTTATCCAGGTAGTGATGAAATCACTTTTTCTTCTTGGATGATGTACAACGTGCCTGGATTATTTCTATGTGTCATCATTGCTTGGCTCTACCTATGGTTGGTAAACATCTACTTCTCGTAAGTACTATGTTTCAATTGATAATCTCTAAATTACATCTAGTTGAATAAGAAATTACATTAGTTTACAATTACAAGATTGCATTACACAGTTCACAAAAAAAACCCACAACTAGTTAAACAGGAAATTTAACTGTTTGAAAGTGTAGAGTATATATTGCTTTCTTTGGAATATAAATTCGATGGAGAATGGACGACATAATTCATTATTCTAAATTAAGGATACATTTTTTAAGTCACAGTAATACTGAGAGATAAAATTATAACACGAAAGATAGCAGCAAGTCATACTCGATTTCACGAAGTTAACACCAACACTGAAACTTGACAATGACACACAGAAGGAGAAAGTTAAACCAAATCCCCAGAGAAAAGATTTCCTCTCACTTCTGTTTGGCATCTGCACTCAACTCTTTCAGAAAGAATCTCCAAGTCTGTTGTTTTTACCCTTTTATGCGGCCTCCAATCTTTTCTTTATAATTGGATTGTAGTTATAATTTCCTTTTCCGCCATCTACCATTCACAGTTTTTAGAAAATCGTTTGGTCTCCAGCGGCGCCTCCTATCTATAAGGCCTGCCATTACATATTTTATCCCACTCCAAGCCATCCAATTAGGCCAGTCATTCAAGACCACTCCAAGCTAAGCAAATCCGTCCACTGTCAATCACTCCTATTCCCTTGTTGATCGTCTGGCTAGAGTTAGGACTAACATACGCCCAGATAGACCTGATCCAAGCTCACATTGGCACTAGTGACAGGTTCTTCGAAATGTCCGGATTTATGGCACTGAATGCGACGAGAGAGAAATTAAATTGGTGAAATCTCGTTGTTTAAACTCGTAGAATTTTCCATATGTCTGTCAGGCATATCGGCTCCAGCTGAACGAATTTTTTCGATGCTAAGATTTATTTTGGCAGCTGCCAATTACTAATATAACAGCCCAGATCTGTCTCTCGCTGACTGGTAACGCTCTGACGTCACCAACAATAAATTTCGCGCCATAGCACTGCGAGACGTTAAACAACATTATTTCATTGTTAGAGCACCTAAATTTCAGTAATTTTAAATTTTAAAAAGTAATTGTCATTCTAATTTCAAATTTAATACTCTAAAATAGTGAAATAAAATTTGCTATCGATTGATATAACATTTATCTCGCTATGATCAATAGTTCCCGAGAAATTTTAAATTGTATTAATCTGATATTTCAAATTAATTTCCGTTTTTCAATAGAAAGTAGTAAATCACGTCAGTGGTATATCATGCGCATGATACAGTTTGGACGCCGCGTGTATCTGATTATTTATTGCAATCGTGATGATATAATTTGATAATATTTTTTGGCAACGTTAAAATTTACACAAAGACATCTGAAGTATATGGAAAATTGTTAAACAACGAAAAATACTTCACGCGGAATGTTGTATACCAAGAGGTTTTTTGAATAAAGAAATATATAAGTAACATGTATATAAAAAAAATTCCTGTCATAAAACATATTTCCCCAACTACCAACAAAATAACAGGTTATAAAATTCAAAATTATGATGCATTTGGGATTATTCTAGTATATATTCTAAATAATGACATATAAAATATACATACCAAGTTTGAAAAGTGTATCACAAAAAGTGTTTGAGAAATCATGTCACAGGTATGGGAATTTTATGAAATTTTTTGTTTTGAGAAAAACACATTTAAAGTACCAATGCACATTTTTAAATATAAATTTATGCAGTAATTTACTTAAAATTCGCCTTATTTATACATTATACCCTCTTTCTTCACCTCCTGTGTGAGTTTATTCTTTTTAGCCAATTTATTTTTTTCCTGAGCAACTTTGTTACAGGTAAGCGTGTACCAACTATCAGTGCCCGTCGGACTTTGTAAATGCATTGGTTGAAATTTATTATACCAAACATAAGAAAAGTAGCCAATACAGAGCTTGGCATTGCATCTAAGTTATTTTGTTGCTTTTTATGGCTATCGCATAATAATTTTGAAGTTTATGAATAACATTGTCTGTCAGCTTACTCATACCTCCCAGACCTTTGAGTTTATTTTTTAATTTTCCGAATATAGGCCCAACTCTCTTCTGGAAATTTTAAAAAATAATTAACAAGACATAAATAAATGTAATAAACAATAAATTAAAGAGAATATTAATTATATGGTTAAAATAATGAAAATTGTTTCCCAATCGTTCTATTTTCTTTTTTGTTTTCAGCTCTCGAGGTTTCCAAAAAAGGCTCTAGTTTTCTTTCTGGGTGTCGTAGAAATAAAATGAAATCAGTTCTGGAAACCACAAAGCATAAGCTTTCAGATGAAACAATAAAAAAAAATTGTGAATTTTCGCCAAAACTCGATTTCCAACGTAGGCGGATACCATAATTTTAAACATTAATTAGAGCAGATGTCGGGGCAGATACACATGGCACAAAAAGCTTCAGTTCTTATGAAATATATCTGAACTTTATGAAGAATAATTTCCTTGTGTACCACTTAGTTTAGTAGTCAAGGCTCTTGTCTTTTCACAATAATTTCTTGCTAACAAATTCCATCCAAACTCCTATAACGTGAATAATTAAGAGAATGCTATAAATTCCCCTCTAATGAGCATCTTTCGCTCCATGAGTAGTTCTGATAGGAAGTGACTGCATTTTGATGAACTTCAAGCTTATAGTTCCTGAAACCGCCACTTCTATGCATCACAAGAGGCAGAATTTTCTTGCGACGTATATATCAGTATCAGTTGTATTTTCTCTGTTTCTTACCGTCATTTTAAACAGCATTTGCAAAATGAAGTGGAAGATTTTCGTGTACATTGTGTGTACGCTTTTGCCATTTGTGTTGCTTCCATTGGGGCTATCTTCATACAAGGTAAGCAGAGGCTAAGCAGTATTTTTGTTAAAAATTTGAAGTCATGAGACAAACTTACATCATTGGCCTTTTGTTCCGAAATCTTTATTTATTGCATTTCGCCTATTTACTTTCTCACAAATTTCAGAATCCTGTTGATGATAAAGAAGTGAAACACAACTGAATAATAGGAAAACTATATTTAATTGGAAATGATTAAATAAACAGAGAGGATAAATCTCATAGATTTAAATTTAATAGGATGGACTAAATACTAAAATAGTTGAACATTATCTGAAAGCTTCATCTGCAATTTTAATCAAACTTCTAAAATTATCTGAAATGGAAAGGTTAATTTAAAATACAACTTTAAAAAATATTTGCCTGATATTTCAGAGAAATCTCTATTAATAATATTAACGATTGACTGCGTATGTTTCTGCTTGATGGCAATCGATAAGGCTAGCACGCTGTTGAACCAATAACAACCAAATTTCGCACAAATGAACATATTAAGGTAGGAACCTGCACCACGGACATATTTGTTTGAAATGTTAGTTTGGATTCTAATTAATTTAAGATTATGCTACATTTTCGGGTTTTTCCATGGTAGTTGCCGAAAATATGATTGGACAAAAGTAATTTTAACACGATCTTCAAATTAAAAGAATTGTCTCTCAGATGACACCAATTTAATTGTTGTGAATTTTGTTGCATCATTTGAACAAATTTTGAATCTTTTTCTAAATAGAATTTGCAACAATACTATTTATTGTTACAATAAAAGTCAATCCGTTTCATCAAATCATACATTCACGCATTTTTCCTCTGTTAAAAAATTATTTTAAATTATCCTTTTCTGCACACTGACTTAAAGATTAATTTTCTTTTTAACGGGCTTAATTTTATTACTAAGATATATTGTTCCAAATTAAAATAAATTTTAAAAAATTAATTATTAAATATAATGTGCAGTATTACCTTCTTTAGTACTTTATTTTCTTTGTGTCGTCAGTTTTTCTTAGTTGGACTTTTTTTTAAGTATGAAACTTTTCTTATTTTTTTACATTGAATGAAAAGGTTTTGAAAGAAAAAAAAATTAAGAAAAGAGAAAGCTGTATTTCTTTATTGGCTTTGATAGATTCTTTTTTCAGCAACTTTCATCTACTTCAAAATAATCTTATAAATAGATTATATTATTAATTTATGCATTATAATTAGATAAAATATGTACTTTATAATTACCTGAATGATGTATAGGTTAATTGTGATTTGTGAACAAGTCCAAATTCCTTCTTTTTTATAAATCTTTTAAATGAATATAGATCTAAATACTGAGTGTAAGAGCAATATTGTGCCGGCCTCCCTTCAATGGTCCCAACTATATTTTAAATTTGAATGAGTATAGAACATTGGGTACTGTGATGTCTCCCCTTTGCTCTGTTTTCCCACAAGAACGGACCACCTACGAAGTCCCTAAGGCATCTAGAAGGAGCGCGTAAGAGGTCGTAAAAAAGGACCATACACGCAGTCCGGTGTTACGTAAGAGGCTGAGGGTTCGGAGAGACGGTCCCGATATGGTTTGCAGACCCCACAAGGAGCCGACAAAGAAACAGTTACGTTTCGACCCTTTCCAATGATGAGCCTGGAAGGGAAGTGGATGTTTGCGGTTGGAGGATGTGGTCAGCAGCCGGACAAATCACTGTGATTGAATTTTCGGATACTCCTTTGGGGGCTGGAAGTGAGAGTTTAAGAAGTGAAGACGGGAGAAGGAAGGAGATCAGAGAGGTTTTTCGAGATCGGATGACTGATGAAGATTAAAGTCAGAATCTCGACGCTTCGAGTTCTGGACTTGTTACGAGCGTTTTGACCCCGTGAAATTTTAGCCAAACTTTTGTCTAAACTAGCTCCTTTGGTGAGCTGCAAAAACGCATCATAGTATTCCTTTGGGAAATTGCTGGAAAGGTAGCGAGCGTCTGAATACCTCGCTGATAAATACCGACCTCGGTAACTTGCATAACCCTTTAGTGGTTTACTTTTTTTAATTGAGCATTCTATTACCTCAATTTCCTCTTCCGGCCATTGGAACACACTGAACTCGCCCTGAGTTAAAACCCATTGACTGAACTTTATCAGTTTCCTGAATCGATTGCCTATCGATTGTTTACGAGTGACTCACCCTGATAAATGCGATTAAGTCCAGTTACGAACATTTTGACTCTCGCGATCTCATCCGCAACTTATGCAAATCTTTTGAATGTGTAATCCATGTGTAAATTTATTGTGCATATGCCATTACTCCAGAAATATAATTAAATTTTAATGTGCTGCATTGCTGTGTCTTGTTGATCTCTGATTGAACCCCGGTATCACTGGGCTAAGACCTTACAGTACTAACTTTTTTCCCTCCCATACCCTTTCATTAGTCTTTTCATTTTTGGGTACCCTCGTACAAAAAATATACTCCTCTCAACTATCCCTTCGCCCAAAGAAGATTTTATTAATAATGTTAAGAGCTTTGGTTAGCTTAAGAGTCATACGATTCGAACTAACTTAATATCATTTGCAAGGTTCAGTTTTGATTTTACATTTTGTTCAATTTTTATAATAGTAGTTTCACGGTTCCGCAAAAGGAAACTAGTCGAAATAGCATTGGGTGCTTGTGATTGGAAGTTAATGTTACTAATCAATAATGGCAATCAATTTATTCAGCTGGAATGGTTTAATGCAATCCTTGGGGTTGTTTTCTAAGAGCGCAGGTTTTATAAAAGAAATTAATGAGAGACTTATGGAATCTCATGTCTATATGGCTGGATATCTCAAACACTCGATATTCTGATATCAATGCAGTGTATTCCTCATTATCTGTGTTTCTGATTATTAAGAAGTATTTTTGCTTTGCTTACCAGAAAGGTTCTTGGTACTCTTCTTTCCTGCTACCAACAGGTTTTCAATTTTTTCACTAGTTTGCGGAATCAAAATTTCTATACATATTCTCCTTTAATGCTGTGTTTTGTGTTTTCATTCCAACATTACAGCAACCTCCCCGATGATCCTTTCCTAGGTCTTTAGTAGAGATTAGTGTGGCCTGAAAGCTCACTAAAGGAGATAGGCTATTGAGTTCTCTGTGTAATTAAGAGGAACTAACTGTTCATATGTCCAGAGGCCAGCTAACATATAATGGGAATTCAAGACCCTGATGAGCAATTTTCATTTCTGGGAATAAAATGATTTCTCGAGAAGGGGCCGTTACTGCATAATATGATCTACTACTTCGCTTGGGAATTAATGCATTGGGAAGGTCGTTTTACTTATAGAGCTTTACACACGGGTGGGTCAGGCAGAACAAGGTGTTCCATTTCGCATTGGATCATTGGGTTTGAAAGAGCTGAAGTAAGGAGATTCCGCTATAAGGGCTCTTTGTTGAGTGAATTAAAAGGATAGGATGGGGAAATGTAAACCTGGATTTAATGGGATATAAGTTACAACAGCACAAGCCAACAATCAGTTGCACTTGGAATCTCCAACAATGTGCGAGCTTATCCTCAGACGACAAGTGCTGAACACTTCCTTTAGAGTGACCAAGGGTTTGTTACATTGTTGAGTGTGTAATCCCACTTTTTTTTTGTCGTGAGTCATTATCTATCCACATACTGCATTGGATTGTCTCAAAAGAGCTTTTTCAAATTAGGACAAAAGAAGAAAATGACGGGGTATCTTTCAGAGCAGCCTCTGATGTTAAGGGCGTAGGACTACTTTACTCGATGTGACTTTTCTGATTTTCAGTTTCTTTTTGTAGCTTCTATTTGGTATCCTTTATCTGTAAGAATGAGACATTAGTTATGAGTTTTTAACGTAAGCAGGTTATGAAAGGATGGGGGATCATCTGTGATTCGGCCAAAGTATTTTTGCCCAACTTTTGCGACTCAGTAGTCCTTTGGACATACAATTCCGATTTTCAAAAAATTTTTTTGTAACTTCTATTGTTACCGTTTGTATCTCTAAAATAAGGCATTATAGTTATATGTATACCTTTATATATAGTTACCGATATATAGAGATCTGTCATACAACGTTTTTCTGTAGCGTTTTGGCAGGTGATCAAATTCCTTATAGGTTCAATGCATCTAAGTTAATGAGTAGGGTTGCCTGTAATTACACTTCTGCAATTTAGGCTTAGCTTTCTCAAAATATAAAATTTTAGAATTTTTTTTAGAGAATTTTACATTATTTACTATATTGATGGTTTTAACCAAGTATCCTATGGAACATGTTTACTAATATTACGAATTATGGAATTATAAAATGCAGATTATTGATTATTATTATTATTATGGTTATTAGTATTGTATTACCTAATCCTTGTACTTACACCATGTATTTGCAATGTTATCCATTACATTTCAGTTTGTATGCTATTATAGATTTAGCCCTCAAAATTTCCATCTATTAATTTTTTATGACATTTCGTTTTGGGTGTGTCCTTTTTCTTTGTAACCCAGATTCGATAATAGAGGGGACCCTGTAGCCGCAATCTTATTTACTTTCCGACCCATGTTTGGTTTTCCAAAAGATATTTACATTATATTTACTTACAGTACTCCCACTTAAAGGTTTATTAGGGACTTACCTATCTGAACGGAGGATGATTTTCTAAGAAGATTTTTCTCAATAGAAGGAGACAGTTATACATTTTATTAAACAGAAGAGATAATCAGTCCCGCATTTTAAAGAAAAGCCGTATATTAAGATTCTCCTGCTTTGCATCAGTGCAGATATTAAGCACAATTTCCTCATCAATTCGCTAGTTCCTCTAGATAAAGAGAATTACAACAAATATTCAATTGGCAGAAGTATAACTGACATCAATATACTGGTAGAGAGGCAGTAGAGCTTTTGTGTCTTTTTTGGGCGGGTGAAAGGTGTCTATTGCTCACATCTTCAGTGAAAGAAAGTTAAAACTCCTTGAGGAAATGATCTGTATATAAAATGGATAGGGCCGGTCAGGAGAACCCACTTATATCTTTTCTCAGCGACAGTGGGTTTCCAGACAGTGCATGAAGAATTTCTAAAGAGAAGGGAGATATAACGAAGATGGATTTTTAAAGAGCAACTTTATTTTTTGAAATAGCTTAAAGATGTTTTGAATTCAGATTAACTCAGTGATGTACAGAAGGTTACATGTGTACATGGTGACTACAATAAAGAGAGCAGACCTGTATTCAAAGCGTAGCAAGGTTTCCATCAGGGTTTCTTAATGAGAACCAAGACCAGCTATATAAATTTCTCTTGTGCAGGCTCCCAAAGAGCAGGTTATTTGGTTATAGAGTTTGACAGCCTGTATGGCTGGCAGTTTGCAATTAGATCACGTGAGTTTCAGCACCAGGCAATGCGTCAGGTGGGTTACTGGTCTTTTCAATGGGTTATAATAATGAATCCTCACGACTCACGTGCTTTTTTCGATATTATCAAGAACCAATTAAGAGATGAATTTCCTTATTACAGGTAAGATCAAGATTGAAAGGCCGTTCAGGAAGGAGGATCTCGTCATTTTGTTTTAACATGTGTTTGGGTGCTTACCGGACTTAAAATACATTTGCAGTTACTTAAGAATGGGATTAGCCTGGCCTCGGGATGCCTGTGAGCTTCCCCGAGGCAGAGTGACAGGTTTCCACTGTAAACCAGGAGGATCTCTGGTAGTCTTTTCTGGGTTGCTGAGAGCGTTGCTTGAGCAGTAGAGCAGAGACGCTACTAGCAAATAATAGCAGGAAGAGAAAGGGAGAGCCCACCGGCCAGCCTGCAAATGGGTGTAAATTGGACGGTGGGGCAATAATATAGTAAACAGAGGAACTACCATTAGATTTCAAGGACAGAACTTCGTTGTTCAAAACATAAAATATAAGCCCATGTATACAATACTTATACAACAACAATCTGTTTGGACGTCCGCTAAAATTACCTTTCTCTCCCTTATTTTTCATGATGTGCTCGACGTTTAGCAAGAGCCACTTTCTTTTTTAGGAATATCAGTACACGTATGTGATAATAGTACTAGCGTACAGTTGTAGGACTCAGCGCCAAATGCCATACAGTTTCATTTCTTCCACTTGGTCCTCTTCCATTATTTGTGTGAGCTCGACAGAGTTTCCAAAATTACATTTCGAAATCAATGTCTTTTATCTAGGGAGGTATTGAAATTTGTGGAATGGACTGGCTGTAAAGTCAGTTTTCCCAATGGGTACAAAGAATATTCTTTGGAGATATACCCCGCTAGAATTTGGCATGCCAGGGCCCTCTCAATCATCATGTCCCGTTCCTGGAGGTAGGGAGTTTGGGTGTGGGCTACATGCCCAAGTAATCCTCTCCCTAAAATCAGAGCTAAAGGAATTTCAGCAGGAGGGCTCAGTGGGAGTTTTTGGGAATTTGAGATTTGATGTTTTAGGTGAGATTTCAGTACAATTTTGATGAGTGACTGAACTGGCAGATCTCCTCAGGATGTGAAGGGCTCTGAGAGAGTGGGGCACCCCTAAAGATCAGAGGTGGGATGTTTAGTTCCCTTCTACAAAGTGGAAGAAAAGGCTTGATCGGGACCTGCAGTAGCCAAATTGTGACACCTGGGTGCCAGCAGGGGTGAGACACATGCACTAGGTTTCACAGGGTCTGGGACAATGGGTAGGCGGGTGGTAGGAAGGTGTGCATGTTTCTTGAAGAGCAATTTCAGCCGTGATACTTGTGGTAATTACCGAGGGCTGTTTCAGCAGTGCCTATAGTTGCATCGATTTTATGGTCTGTGTGGCCACTTCAGCCCTAAATAAATGCCTTTTACGGATTGGATAGGACAAATTTTATTGGGAGGTGGGGAATTTCAAGTGGTCATGACTTTCTGCACGAAACATAACCAAAAAAATCATACAGAAATCAGCTATAATCAAACCTCAAAGGTGTTATTAGACACACAAAAATCTTAAATCCATTTGGAAGAAAAGCTGCAAAATCTTCAGTTAAAATGATTCAAAAGGTAACATTTACAAGGGCGACTATTGGTTCAGAAACTGTGAGTAGAGCTAATGAAATATATTGGACAGACTAAAAGATGATGCTGGATTCTAAGTTACAAAGGTAATCTGTCAACATTTTAACCTCATTATATTTTCCAAAAGGTATTTGCATCTGTGATAAATCTTTACCCGCCTTGAAAAGGCAGGAAGATTTCGTTTTTGTACAGATAGTTCCACCAAATGTTTATATGTCTTTCTTTTCGCAATTTGCTACATTATAAGTCTGGACGGTACTTGTTCTGCTTGGATGTTGGGCCATTGTTTTCCTTCTGAAAGGCTGGAGTTAGTATTTTGGCTCCTGGAACTCATTTCAGCATGCGCAGTAGTTGCATACCACGGTGCTGTGATTTTACCTTCTATAGCAGAAATCTCAGGCCAA
>BGPR01029752.1:0-19086 GCA_013235015.1 Araneus ventricosus | reverse complement strand
CGCATTCCTTACCTGTGCTTGCTTGAAAACATCATGCGTATTCTGGAGGATATAAAGGTGTTCTTAAAAAATCCCAAATATTCCACCAGTTTTTTGCCTATAGCATGCATTGTTTGCAACCAAAGAATACTCGAAAAAAGTTTCGAGAAGCATTATATTAAAATGTGAAGCGAATATTTTGAATATTAGAGTAAATATGAGTATTTGTAGTAAATATTTTTTAACTGCGCATGCAAGGCAAATTTTCCTTGTAGAATTTGTAAACCAGATATATAGGCAACTTATCTAAAAATTCGAATTGAATACCGTTAAGATTTTAAGATTTAGAAAGGCATTTCAGCGAGGAAAAGTTCTATTTCTGTTTATAAGAACAAATTGATGAGGTTGTTATCAAAACTGATATATTTAAACTTGAGCCTTCGAATAGTAATCGGCGAACAAAAATCTAAGTTCTGTATTTTATTTATAGTATTCTTGGTTATTACGCATATTTAAACATTTATATTATTTTATAAAATTATTCGAAAAATTCAAGTTTAAATAACAATTTGTTGAAAATCCCTCATCATTTGGTTTCTCTTACAGAGAAACAGAATTTCGTGCTTTAAGCGATTTTTGTTAGAAATGCGGTGAACTAAAAGTTGCTATTTGGAATTTCTATAAATGAGGCCGCTGCGATCGGTCCTAAATTCCAGAGTGGTTTTATGACGCACATGTACTTGAAGAGTTCACTTTCCCAGAGACTTGAATTAGATGGCTATGAGTTTTAGTGCCTAAGACACTTTTACTCAGAATGAGTGCTAAGAGATTTAGAGGAACATAGACTTCACCAATGGTAAATCAGATGGGGTACGTGATAAAACCTGTCAGGCAAATGAGGGGAATGGGCTGGAAAATGGAATTCAAGTGCAACGATGCGAGAATAAGAGTATGATGCAGCGATCGCAGCGCCATTGCGCGGGGAGGTTTAGAAGATGTTTGCCGAAAATTTTGCCAGTTTATGATGATAACGTAATCATAAAGCCAGAGTAATAAAAGCGTTGTTGGCATTCTCTCTGTAAATTGCGACATGAGGGATGCGAAAATCATTCAAAGCGTTTCACAGGGCAGATTGTTGGACCTAGGGTTACTAAATTTGGCATGCAGTTAATGTTTGGCTATTAAGTACTCACTCAGAAAGAATCTTTCAAAATTTCAATTAATTAAAAATTAACATTTTTCCTCAATAACTTCGTAGCATGTTATAGCATTAGAACCATTTTTACACCATTTTAAAATTCATGTTTTTTTTCTGTTTATTGATGCTAATTTTATTTTAGTGCAATTTTTTTCTTTAATTTTAATAAATTTTTCAAAATTAGTTTTAAACATAATTTTTTTATCTATGTTTATCCTCTATATAACAGTGTGCAACAAAATATCAAGATTGTGAATAATCAGTGTGAATATTTTAATAGCTCTCTTGCACTTAGCAGGGGGAAAAAATCAGTTTATTACAAACATTTTTGAAAACGTTGGATGTTTTATTAACATGATGATCTTAAATTGCGTGTTATAAAATTCATTACACACCGAATGCATCGGCTGATGCAATCAAGCCAGAAGGTTCAAATCTAAAGCATTATCATGCTACGGTGTTTCAGAATAGAGATCCGAATCTGTTAATTTTCTCCTGTTACTTTGGAGTTAAAGAATGATCCCAGAACTCAACCTCATATTTTGCTATAACACCAAAGTGATTTGTTTCGGCGATTGCAACGAGGTGCAATCATCAAGAAATCTAGAAGCAACGATATGGGCCAACGATATCATAGAATGGACCAACGATAAAAACCTATCGATAACTCCTTTACTTTAACCAACTTATTTCTCTCTTATATTCTTTCTTTGGACTTTGCCATCGTTAAAATTGTAAACTCGGTTGAAGTAGAATCGGTCAATGAGATGTACAGAGGCAATAACCTAATTTGGTCCGACTTTGAACTCAATTCAGTACTACCATTCCATTTGAGATGATTAACTACAACCGACTGGACCAAGTTCCAAGAACTCATCGCCTAAAATATCCCTGGCAATCCAAACTTCAATAACATCGACGAATTAACAAATATAAATGTGAACTAATTATAGCTATCAAGCTATCCACTAAAACCAGAACAGTCAATGGTAACCACTATCATCTCCCATGGCCCCAAAAAGTACTTTGTTGTCCGTTGACCCCATCTACAGGATGATTATAATTAACTTTCAACTTTCAAAAAGCTGTGAAAAAAGAACCACCGGTCCGAACGGCTTGAAATTCCAGCTGAGTATACTCGAAGAAGGGGGGGAGGAGGAGTATGGAAGATGAAATAAATAGTTCAAAATTTTAGCAATAGATGGCGTTTTACAAGTCATAAAATGTACAAGTGGCATTGGCAACCCAATGCGACGGCCATTACGTGGGTTGCAGTTTAAAATAATTGCACTATTCAATGTGCATGACTGTAACGGTTTTTTAATGAAGAAATCAAAGAAAAATACAATGCCTTCCAAGTCATTCTGCAGTTGTGGTACTCTTAATTGAAAGCCAATCAACCACGACAGGTTCAAGAAATGTTCAGTATGCTATCTACCGTTTTATACCACAAGTTCAACCCAAGAAAGAGTATCCACAACAGATCGGAGTATAGCGGTGATGAGGTTGTGAATGTGGTGCGCAATGCGCGTCTATAGTTCAGCTAAGTTTGCAGTCGAACCACTGAACACAACATGTTTCAGATAACCTAACAGCCAGAAATAACAAGGATTAAGACCAGGTGATCTTGGTGGAAAGTTTGCTAAAAATTACGGCAGATAATTCTATGATTTCCAAACTGAATGCTGAGAAGGTGCTTAACAGGATTTTCAATGTGTGGAGGAGCAACGTCTTGCATGAAAATTGTGCTACACACACATGCACGCTGTTGAAGCAATAAAATGACATGGTTGCACAAAAGAGGTTAACAGAGAGTTGTCTGAGATAAACAGCTCCGAAAATCTCGGCACTGCATGATGAAAATGGTTTTGCCTATTCTGATGCTGTTAAGGGTGAGCTTATTGCTAGTTGCTTAGAAAAACAATTTTCGCTGAATGTCTTAACTCATCTGAAGACGGAAGCTGAAGTTTAGAATTCCCAGAATAATGTCCAACTCCCGGTCCCTAATATTAACCGCACTAAAATTAAACCTTCGGATGCAGTGAGTCAAATTAAAAAACTTAATATTAAACAAGCGTACAGGATAGATGAGATTAGAAACAAAATGCTAAAAATCCTTTGCAATTACTGCTATTTATAGGTCTACATCTATTATCAATTCAATATTCAAACTTAGCTATTCCCAGATTGTTGGAAGACCGCAGTGATACTTCCTATTCCTAAACCCAGAAAGAATCTCACCCACTCAATAAATTATCGACCAATCTCTCTTGTCCTAACCTTAGAAAAATTAATGGAAAGTTTCATACTTGATCAGCTTATTGAATATATAGATAATAATAGAATACTAAACCCAGACCAATCTGGCTTCAGAAAATCATTTTTACGAAAGCGCCAATTATTACGTGCAACTGAATTCATCACGACCGTATTCATGAGGAGAGAAAATACCGGAGCAGTACTTCTGAACACACAAAAAGATAGAGTTTGGATTGAGGGACTTATCTTGATAAAGTGCAAAATTTCCACTCCCCTTATCCACATCATAGCATCATACCTAAAGCAAAGGAAATTTAAAATTAAAGTTAAAAATATTTCGTTGGGCACACATACCATGAAAGCAGGCATTCCGCGAGGGAGGGGGGGGGGCCCTTCCATTACACTGTACTCACTATTCCACTGTACGCAGATGAAACATCCATACTGGCAAAGAATAAGAAGCAGCATTTTAAACAGACATCTATCTCTTCTAAACGACTGGTTCCTCAAATGGAAAATAGCCTCGAATGTCGAAGAAACAGAAGCTCTATTCTTGGCCAAGGGGCGGAAAAAGCATAAACCCAATAAACACATTAACGACCAGTCAATTACATGGTCTCAGCAAACAAAATACCTAGGTGTGACGCTAGATTATAAATTAACATGGAAAAAAACTTATAACCGCGTTAAAAAATAAATTTCGTGCTGCCTCCAGAAAACTCTATCAACTATTAGTAAGAAATTCAGATTTAAATAGAGAAAATAAGTTGATCGCCTATATTTCGTTCTTGCGTCCAGTAATTACCTATGCTTGCCCTGTTTGGGGCTTTGCAGCTATATCTAATTTAAATATCTTACAAAAACTCGAAAATAGTATTAGTAGACAAATCTGTAAAGCAAGATGGTAAATGCGAAACGACAATATAAAAACCGCTATCAATTTAACCTCCTTATTAGAATTCATTAAGCAAATAGCAATAAAACTTTACAATGGACTCCATAGATAATGATGCAATTAAACAAATAGAAAGACACTCTCCCGATCCAAAGTTCAAAATACCAAGGAATATCTTTCTGTAATACCAATTCTTCATTATTTATCAGCCTCATCCCACCACTGCTAACCAGTC
This sequence comes from Araneus ventricosus, assembly GCA_013235015.1. Classification (NCBI taxonomy): domain Eukaryota; kingdom Metazoa; phylum Arthropoda; class Arachnida; order Araneae; family Araneidae; genus Araneus; species Araneus ventricosus. Next base: position 14,520 of record BGPR01029752.1, on the reverse strand, counting down.
ATGAACCAGTTTTCCACTGTTATTATTTTGGTTTGTTTGGAGGTTTTTTTCGCAATTTTAAATTAAAAAATTTATTCAGATACTGGGCAAAACTAGTACAAATTTTCTTCCCCACAGCTTCTCCACCAGCCCATCGGAGCTCAACGAAATATTAAGTGTAGAAGAAAAGTGAAGGTAAAAGAAGAGCAAAGATCTCTTTGCCGACCTCCCCTGCCTCCTCATCACCCATGGAAGCAAAAGAACTTTCTTTTCTGAACGCGCCCTGCAGAGTATCATCAGTACCGAAGATTAAGCCCTCTTAAAGACTATGGGCTCCATTAAACAACCTGTTATATATAAAAGGCTGTAGAATTGAGCCCATAGACAACTTTTCTTCTCCATACCTGAAATATTGTAGTGAAAATTTTTTAAATAAATCCTGCGGATAAATTCGTAATTTTTTCAGCACATAGATTTTCTCTCGAGTAACTTTTATATGTAGTTCTGGGGGCTTGCAGCATACAAATACAAATTTCATCTGATAAAATGATAAAAAAAAATGTATGTATTTAAAATTTTCGTTTAATTTTGAATGGTGGTTTATAAATAAAAATTCGATTCGTTTATAGAATTTTTACAATAATTTTAGTTTTTTCCCGGATGATTCTAATTCTAATAACCCTTTGATGTTGCTCTGGCTTTTAGACCAATGACTTCTGTTATACGATTGGCTGCCATCTGTTGTTGGGACATAAAAGGAATTATTACTTTGTTGGCAACTATGAAATTTTTATCTATGATTTTTTTTCTATCTGCAAGCATCTGAAAGGAAAATATTAAAAAATAGTTCACTTGAATGAAGAACTGAAATTTCAAATTAAAAATTATACATTGATTTCTGTTTCATGCTGTTATAAAATATTTCTCGAAATATTTCAACAAATAAAGCAATCTTTATATTCGATAAAGGGCACCTAACGCATCAACTCTAATTACTTTAAATATACACATATTTCAATAAATTTAAATATTCGATTAATCCTCTAAAATCGATTAATATAAAAATCCTAAAGGGAGAATGATTAACATACGGCTTCTATTTGATGAACATTTTAAAACATCACAACAAAAAAGAAATTCTACATTTTATGCATACCCGAGGTCGTTTTGAAAAACCGGCCCTCGATCAGTAACTTAAAAAGTCTGCCGTCTAAGAGCGCTGTGATCGTAAATGGATTCGTTCATCGATTGTAGTGCACCGATTTCTAGTTTCCAGAACGCCTGCATGTCACGAGGTCAGCATTCACTCTGGTAGCTTCTACAAAATTTTGTAGGTAATTTTTCTAACTACATATTTTAAAACAGTTTTTTTAGAATGAATTTTCTGAATTATTTTAAATGGTACGTACAGTGAGTTGCCAATTTAATGTGGACACTTTAAAATGTTCATATATTTTCGAATATCTCTCGAAAATCCGCACTGATTTTCTTAGAATTTCCGCTGGAATATTAGGCTGGAACTCACATTTTACAGTGAAGATTCAGTCACGAGAGCATTTAGGGGACGTCTACAAATTGATGAAAATAAAAATTATTTTGGCACAGAGAGCTGACAATGAGTAAAAACTTTCAACAATGGTTATATTTGATGTGTATAATAATTCTACGCATTTTCGTAAAATTTTAATAAATACTTTAGGAGATATAAAGGTTTTCTTTAAAAATTCCAAATTTTTCCTCCTGTTTTTTGCTTATAACATGCAGAGTTTTCAATTAAATTGTACGAAACTTACAGAAAACATTTCAATATCTCAGAGAAGCATTGCATTAAAATTTGAAGTTTATCATTTAAATATTAGAGGAAATGTGAGCATTTTTAATAAATAATTTTTTACTGCGCATGCGCGAAATTTAGCGTAATTTTTTCCCCCTAACTTTAGAGCCAGATATGTAGGACAACTTATGTAAATTTTCCAGCTCAATAGCAAAGTATTCGGAAAAATATCGGCATTGCAACTTGGTGAATTTCGGTAAAAAATCTCTCCTATACAATGCTAAAATAAATAAATAAATAAATTTTAAAAAAATTCACATTCATTGAAGCATTAATGAAAACTAAGGGCTTTTTTTATTAATATGTCTAATAGTTCCAATCCCTAAAATTCCTTTTTTTTCTCCTTCTGTTTTGTCTTTTGGAATATAGGTGGCCATGGTTCTAGTGTTTCTTTTAAAAAAAATTACTGATTACTTATTTTGACAGAAAGTTAGCGTGTGATTGTGATAACGTGAGGACAATTTTTTTACTCTTTTTTTTTCTTTATTCTCGGCATGGGGTAAGTTTATTTTTATGATGGCTATTATTAACAGCCAGATGGGTAATATTTTTTCAATCAATCTTATTAGTGTTTTTATGTTTGTGTTTGGTTTTCCTCTTTTCTTAAAAATTAATGCTTTTTAGATGTACAGATCTCCTTTGTCTTTTGTTGGGAAATTTCGGGCAAAGAGGAGCTATATTTGGCGTAATGCAAGCTTCTTACAGAAAAATTTCCAAATTATTTTGAATACATTTCGAATAAAGTACTTAGCCCTTGAAAAAATGGACTGGAATTGATTCCTTGTTTGTTTTATTCGATTCCCTCTGTGTTTATCTTTGTTTATTGGCTTTCTTTGAATGATATTGATCTCCTATACAATTATGCCTTCCGGGAAATCCGGAACTCCTTCATCAGCAAGAAAGTCGTTCTGGAACAAAAAGTCATTGGGCATGTTTGTTCATATCAAAGTATGTTGGAAGTGTTAATAAAAAAGTTAAAATTTGTGTGATGGTATGATATCTGTGTAATTTCGTCTTTATTTTGACATGCATATTTTCAAGAGATTTGTAAGATTAACTGAGCGATATTCATTTTCTCAAGCAAAGTGAGAGTTTGTAAAACAATTAATGTTATTCCATTCAATATTCATTAATTATCTGGTATAAAGGGCATGTGCTAAGATTAAAAGTATGATTAATTTTAAAAAAGGAAAATAAATTATTCGAAAAATATTGTATCAACTAAACGCATATGCAACCTGCCCGAAACGCATTGAATTCGCAAGTTCGGGTTACTAACCCTCCGTAAACCCATGATGAGTGAGATTTTTTTTAATACTCGTACCGGTCCAGCCTACCCAACCAGGGTGTAAAATAAAAGGGTCCGGCGAGGAAGGCCCACCAGCCCCCTTGGCCAAAAAGTGCGCAGTCGAGTCCAACAGTGCAACGCAAGAACAGCCCCGTGTTCACTAAGTCAAGCAAGCATAATATGTACAAATTACGCCTTTACATTAACGGAAATATATCAACGCTGTCTTGCAACATAAATATTTGAATGATAAAATTGTTAATAAAGTTTACATATTACGCCAAAAACAATCTGCCTTGCATCCAAGGAAAAAATAAAAATACATATAAATCGAAATGAAAAGTTAAGAAACTGGACAATAAAATTTACATATATAAGTTAAAATCTCTGCATGTCGGCGGTATTGTGCCAGTGGTTGCGGAACACCAACTTCAGGTGAGACAATTCTGAATACATAGATTAAAATATTTAATTTCAAAATAAGTCAGATACAAAGCAATTACACTCACACAACACCAAAAACACACCCACACCATTCACACACAGCACACCCAGGTTAAAATCTTTGTCAAAACAGGAAAAAAATAAGGTCAAAATATAGAAGGTCAAGAGAGAGGTAAAAGGCTTGCCAAGTGCAGGAGTCGGCTGAAGATGGACAAGCCGATCCCAATACTCCAAAAAGAGTGGTTAAAACGTTAAAAAGAAGAGAGTCCTATGATACGGAACTGTAACTCCCACTGAATCCAGAACTCGCAGTCAAAGCCTTATAAAAACTCTAAAAAGTTTAAAATTTTTAAAAGTTTAAAATATCCCAAATCCAGGGGTCCCAGATCTATGGACAACCAGGCACACGCCAAGCACTTACCCTAAACACCCGGACAGTTCAACAACTAAATTCCAACTGTACACCGCAGTCCAGGGTGACCGACTTGGACTCAGTAATCGAGATGGGAGAACAGTACACAAGTTTATTACTAGATTAAAACTTTTCATTAAAATCCAATGTTAAGATTCTAAAATAAAAGCACAGATTAGAAAACCACATTGAACCTAACACCTTTTGAATTACTTGTTGGTGTAAAAATGAGGATTAAACTGATTTAAAAATTCGAAAGCTTATTGAAGAGGAAATTCGATCAAATTTTCAAGAATCGCGAGAAAATTTAAGAAAAGGAGCTAAGCAACAAATTTTAAAAGTACAAGAAAGCAACAGAAAAACTTACAACTTAAGAAGAAAACCCCCCAACAAATATAAAATAATCGATATTGCAGCTATAAAGAGAACGCAACATGGTCCAGGCTTAAAAATCAAATCTAAATTTTTGGGTCCTTATAAAATAACACAAATAAAGCCCTACGATGTTCAGAAGATTGGTTTTGTTGAAAGACCGGTGCGTACCAGTACATGTGCCAAATATCTCAAACCATGGTCGGACGAATGTGCTATCTAATCATTTCCAAATATTGTGTTATATCCACCAATCATGACTCTTTTTTCCTAAATGTGGCTGTTTTTTCAAAGTGTTATGATTGCTAAAAAGGACTTTCTTCACGACGGTCTTTCTCAACACGACGCTTCTATTGCTCAAGACGGCAGATTTTCAAGACGTTTTTCTAATGAAGATGAGTTACCATCAAGATGGTTTTAACCTTAAGACGAGTCGTCAGAATTTTTTCTCAACGACGAATTTTAAGACGGATCCTACAGAACCAAGATGTTACGAGGAATTCTGATAGCAAAAGACGGACGTATATTTTGAATGAGAAACTGTTCTTTTTTCTTTTCTTTTCAGATATTTTCCATATGCATACCGGTTCTAGGGCGAGAACCTAGTCAGGAGGGCCGATTGTGGGCTACCAGCCGAGCACCTGTAGATGGCGCTGTCATCGCCATCAGAGCACCAAGCTGCCGAGAACCGAGCGCAGTACGAGACGTATGAACGACGTTGGCTTTTTTTTCGCAAGACCAAAAAGACGAGATGAAACGACGGCTTGAACGACGATATACGATGCTAGTGAGTGCCATCCTCATCATAAGACGAACTAGAACTACTTCAATTGTACATAGCTTTAAATATTGCTCAGTATAATAATTTAACTTCCTATTGACAATATAATGCTTTAGTGTGAAGAACTGTGTATTCATTTATGGAATCAATCACTAAGCTTAATGATGATCGCCCATTGTATTTTTTAGACATATATGAATGAATTAATTTCGTTTTGTATGTGGGATTGTTGTTGTAACAACTGTGGCCGAGAGTGTATCAGAGGTGAAGATTTAATGATACTCCAGGTTACAAGAAAGATCACAGTTTATAATGGACATAAAGCAAGAAACGGCCGACATAAACACTACAGAGGGAATACGATTAGAAAACAATATGCAATGACCCGATTACTAACATTCAGTACTCTGCCAACTCTAAGCCAGCCTTCAATCGGCTAGCCGTTTATTATTATAACAAGTGTTTTTCTATTGACTAGAAAAACGAGACGAGATATTTAGAGTACAGCCCGCTTGCTGAGCAGCGAATACCTCCGATCGGTTGAAACTTTGAGACATGAGGCACTTGGGCTCTTCATAAGTGGAAACGTTCGTGACAGGTTCAGTCTGGCAGCAAGGGTGAGAGACGACGAAGACAGACGAAATGTTGAGCATAGTACTTGGACCGAAAGCCCACAACCTGTAGTATCTAACACCGAAGATGGAGTTCCCTGACGACTAGGGATGTATAATCCACGGTTTTTTAAGTAACAAATATTTTTGCTATTGCTATTTTTCAATATCTATTCCAAATAACTGTTATTTCAATCACACTTTTAATTTTCAAAAAGTCTTATTCAGTATAAGTAAAGAGTTCTAAAAAATTCAAATAAAAAAACTGTTATTTCTTCTACTTATTGTTAATACTTTCTATTAAGTTTTAATGTTTAGTTCTTTGTTTTTCAACAGATGGCGCCAGCAAAAATTCTTGTAGAAAGAGATGTTAGAATTTACACGGGTCACAATCAATAGTAATCAATGACAGAAGTCACCCTTCGACATCACAGTCACAGTTTTCGGCGAGATCACAGTATGGATCCTTACCGCGACTATTCTTTCTTTTATACAATTACCGCGATTCTGTAAATCAAAGAGAAAAACGAATACTGGCTTCATTGAGTTCCCGACGTAGCTTCGAATTACAAAAGCGACGTTATCATTCGAGAACAACAGGAGGGGTGATTCACAGTAAGACGTCTTAAACCGCAATGGGGGGAGAAGTGCGAAGTGTGATATATTACGAGACGAGGTGGGTGTGGTCTGCGCAGTGAAGCGTGACCTGCTTACCTGGAAGGTCACAGGTGAAGACTCTGTTTCCCACGAGTGTGTTGTGGTGATGCGCCTGTGTGGGGAAGGTAGTTCATGCTTTTCATGGTGCCATCTGTTGACAGTATATAGAACTAAAAATAAAACCTCGAAAAATTATATTGAAAAGAAAAGAAATTAAAATAAAAAAAACGCTTTGCGTACATTTCATACAAGTGACTGAATCACACCTTTTTGATAGTAGTATTCATCACTGGTGTTTGTGATTTTTTAATATTCAGTACAAAATAATAGTTCGTCAAATATTCGTCAGATGAGAGACGAGGCAGGAAGGATCACTCTCAGAGACTGTCGATAACGTGTAATTATTCTCCGGCAAGTGCGTTCAGCACTACATTGAATTTTTCTTCTCTGGTTTTTGGAGTTTTGCACTTTCTAGCCTCTTTCAGTTACGTCGGGAATTCTCGGAGCAATTCTTTTATTTCCTTGAGGGCTTGTGGGGTTTCTTTCTTGTCTGCCAATGCAGGAGACTTGGTGTTGAAGTGAGGCCCAGGGAAGAAAAAGGCATGGCTTGGGGAGTTTGGAAGGTTGAAAGAAGGACTATTGAGAACCAATAGGGAGTGAGAATTTGAGAAAATTTTAAGAGTAGGATTGGGAGAAGATGGTCCATGAGAATCAAAGTGGGGTTTTTGTGATTAATTTGCTGCTGATATAAGATTTTGAATAAGGAAATGATGATTTAGAATTGAACTAAAAATAGTATAGATATGAAGAGGTTAGAGCGGAATTGCTCTAGGCCTTCTGGTATTGAGATCTAGTGTGTAGAATTCCAGTTCTTGTATGGCGCTGTTATCATTATTTGCAGGATTTTCGAAGAAAGTTTTAGCGATATTTTTAATGAATTCTTTTAAAAGGGGATTTTAAGTGCATATCTGATATCTTTGTTTCTCACAAACCATTTAGCTCTAGATATTTGTTGAAGGATTATATTCTGGCGGCTATCAATTTGTTTCAAAGTAGCTTTTTGCTGCGTGTGCCCAGATAGGACTGGTGTACGTTAGGACAGGTCTGAGAATCGCAGTATAGATAAGAACTTTGTTTTCTAGGCTCATTTCGGAATTCCGTGCTATTAAAGGGAAAAGTTTGCGGCAATTATCACAGAATTTCTGTCTAACGTATGTGGGGTTTCCAGTTAAGTTTCGCGTCTATAATTTCTCCGAGGTATTTACATTCTTGAGACCAGGAGATTTTAATTTTTCGAAGGCATTTTTTGTTTTATTAGTTTTTCTTTGTTTCGAGAAGAGAACTAATTCAGTTTTGGAGGAGTTGATAGTAATTTTCCATTTATTAAACCGGGTGTTAAATCTTCGAGGTTACTGTTGAGTGCAAGGACTATGTATTTAAGGTTCTTATTTTTTGAAAGTATTGCCGTGTCGTCTGCATAAATGCAAAGGGTGGTGTTGTGTTTTTGAGGGGCATCATTGATAAAAATGGAATAGAGACAGGGATTTAATTTGGTCCCCTGAGGCCCGCCGGCCTGCATGTAGTGAAGTTTAGAGAGTGTGGTGCCTATTCGTACTTTAAAGGATCTATCTGTTAGAAAAGTTGGGATGAGTTTCATAAGTAAGTTAGGAATTTTGTCTCTGATTAGATTGTAAAGTGAACCTTTAATCCAGACTCGATCGAATGCTTTTTGAGTTACTAAAAATACTGCACCAGTGCTAAATCGTTTTTCAAATCCGAACGTGATAAATTCGACTGTTCTAAGGAGTTGATGTGTTGTGGAGAGTTTGAGATTAAAGCCAAATTGGAAAGGGAATGATAATGTTGTTTTTCATTAAATGATCATTGAATTCTGAAAGGAAAAATGTTCTGTGATTTTAATAAGGGTCGGGAAGTGTGAAATTGGTCTGTAACTGGTGGGGTCAGTGGAGTCTTCCTAGCTTGATAATGAAGCAGGTAAATTTTGTGACCAATGGCCTAATCCCCGGTAACGATACGTTGGTGATGCTAGATAATTTCAATTATGGGAATTAGATGATCTGCTGCTGTTGCAGGCAAAGGGTGTGTGAGTAGTAGTCCATCTAGATATTGTGGGGTTGTTGCACTTCAAGAACTGGTGCCTGTGGAGAGTAGCTGCTGCTGTGCAGAGAACTCAGAACTTTGGATGTTATATTATACAGTTAACTGCTCTGATAGGGAAGTGACATGCCGTTAGGAACTGCTATTCAGGATTTTAAAGTTTCTGGGTAGATTGGAGCGAGGGTGAAGGGTCTGAAATATGTAGCATGGATAGCTATTCCTAATTTTTATCAATTACTATTACAATTGTAATAGAATCTTCCGGGTTTTTTTACTTTTCGGATCGGAGGAATAATTTTCAAGTTGCTAATGGCTACATTATCAATTTTATCAAGATTATGATGTAATTTTTTGAGACCTTTTTGATAAATTTCTGTAAAGAGATTAGCTTAATTGCATTTCTTATATCTTTATTTCGCATATACCATCCAACATTACATATTAGACGGATTATATACCTGGAGTCGCTTACTGAAAGATCATCCACAAACACTTAAGCTAAACTATGATAGTTTTTAAAATATAATCCTCTTTTATAGTGGCTTTCATTACCTGTATAAAGCGGAGGCTACCGGAATTGCTGAAGAGAAACGCAATTCATTGGGAGTTTACATACCAAACAACTTACGTGTCTAGATGCAAGGAATGCTTTGGAGAAAAATTTCACTTGTTGAGACAACAGCAGGCTATTACAATTTCACTTGCAAAGAAGGGCTGGTTTCTTTCAACAGTAGTTGATGGGAAGAGTCAGCTGGAAGACAGGTACAGAGCAAAATGGGGGAACGTTAGAGGGTGAAAGAGAGTGACAAGTTAATCGTTGATCAGCTGAAGAAGTCTCTGGGCATAAGACAGAAGTAAATCCTTGAGCAGGCACAGGAGCACCATGGCAGTGAGCGGGGTGTAAGTAAATTTACAATGGTCATCTGAATGGGTTGCCAGGGTTGAGTTGCCGGTCTGCTTAGTTTGTTTGCAGCAAAGGATCTTCACGAAATTGAGTAAGTGACAGAAGCCATAAAGCACTGAATTAGGTTTCAAAACCTAGCAGTTTTTTTTATTAAGTGTTGTGTACTGGCGAAAGTTGTGGACGAGATTAAAATCTGCTAGAAGATTTGGCAGATAGATGGTTTGAGAGGCAGAGAGTATCTCGCTTCTCCAATCCTTGAAGAAAACTTTGGCTTGATCGCTGTGTGAAATATTTTGGATTGTATTTGTGAGTTTCAGCATTTAAATGTGGCATAGTAATATTTTTGAAGTTAAATTCTTAACCAAATATTTATGAGCAATTTCCGCATTTAAGTAACAAATATAGCCAGTTACAATTATGATTTCTTAACGTGAAGTCAGAGATTACGGCGCTAAGCTCCCATGCTTCCCGAAGAGTGGCGCTGCGAGCATCTTTCAGAGCAGGTGGAATCACTTGCCTCGATGTCTGGTAAAAGCTCTATGCTGACAAATTATATCTACTCACAGATTTGTATCGTATAAAATTGTTCAAAGGGTTTTATATAATTTTAATTAGGTCTGATAAATTTCTATGAATAATCTAATGGTCTATCAGCTAGATTTGTTAAGCAGATTTCATGATCATGTTTATTTAAATGTGAAATCGTATTTTTTTAATAATTAAGATTTTATTTCTTTTTTTATATACAAGGTTCAATTCTTTGCAAATTTTTGTATACAAATAAAGAATCTTTATTTTTTTTTTTCAAATCTTCTTGGGTCTCAATGAAATGGCGAGATTTGTACTTTCTATCAGTTTGCCAAGTTCAGTATTATTCTTAATATTGGCTAGCAATTGCTTTATAAAAAAAATGATAGAATCATTCCCAGTTTCTTAATTATGACTAATGTATTTTCCCTCTCCTTATACGGAACAAGTAATACTTTAATTCCATCCTCAAAATTAGATATGCTTAGAAAAATATATAATTTAAATCGAAAGGATATTCTTCTGACTTCAAAATGGATGCTTCTAATTGAAGTCTTTTCTTGAAATATAAGTTCAGAATATTTCATTAATAATCTGTGAATTAAAGTAAATAAGTATTCAAAAGCAAGGCAGCTAAATATTAATCCTAATTTTGCAATAATGCCAGAGGAGTTAGTTGTTTTGACATATCGGCCTCTATGAAAAAAATATGTAATTTCATTTTGAATTTCAAATTGAGTTTCTTTCCATTAGGTGGGGCTTCTGAATGCTATATCATAAATGAGGAACATGACGGGGTGAGAGAATAATTTCCTAAATAAACATGTTTCTTTCTTAAAATACATAATATTAGTTTGCATGTGATGACCTAAGATTACATAAAATAGTGTATTGATGATTCAAGCATATTCATCTAAGTGAAGATTTCGACTCTATGCTTGTGTAGAGATTTGTTTGACGAAGAATTATTATAATTTTCACTTTTTTTTACCTGTAATCCGGGTTTGTAGTATAAATTGACTGCCGTAATAACAAAATTGCTTCCAGTTCTCCTGACTATTTTCCTCCAAAAAAACAATTATTGTTTATCTAAAATTTATGCATTTATTTTTCGTTTGTTTGATTATTTTTGTTTTGAATTAAATATTAATATTACATACTAGCCTGATTATAATTTTATTTCTATAAAATTATAGCATATCTTTTTTCTAGCAATGTAATAACCACTAAATACTCATAACAGATATTGTTTTTATATAAATCTGGTAATTGCCTGTGAAACCTTCGGTTTGGCTTGCAGCCCGGCTCATGGTGTACTGACCGCTCCCAAGCAATAATAGGTTTGACCCGCTTCGTGCGGCTATTGTAAATTATTTACCCTAAAATGTGGACTGCCGAAGAAAAAACCTTAAAAAAAAATTTACCAAGAGCGGATGCTGGAAGCTAACCTTTAAGTACTAAAATCAGATTGATTGAGGAAATTAAACCAATTTGAAAAGAAAAATCTAGATTATTTTGAGATATCAATTATTTAACAAAATATGCTTTGAATAGTTTTATCTTATATCTTACGGTGTCAGAACCCGTTTTTCTCTATAGCTTCTAAAATAATTTCGCTGAATCATTGGATAGATTTTTTTTTACCGACCACGACATATCTAACTCAATTTACTTTAAAACTCATTGTTTGTGAGGGATGGGGTGGGAAAAGTTTCTTGTGGTTTGCAGATTGTAGCAGAAAATATCTGTTGTGTCACATTCCCCTTATATTTCTTTTTAACACTCAAAATGCAACAATTTCTTAAAAAAAAAAGTATCGTTTGTTTGGCTGGAAACGTGCATAAGCAAAAGAAATTTGGGATTTTTTAATGAAACGTAAATCTCCTCGAATGCATGCTATTTTTTACAAAATGGATGTAGCACAACCAAGCATTGTGCAAACCGGTATGCACTAATTTGGTTGTGACATAATCACATTTCTTCAACATTTACTTGGTGGGGTCCCAAAATAATGCTCCTTTAATCGGACAAAAGACTCAGCAGTAATGGATCACGCGATTACTAACATGCTCTATAACTCTAGGACGGCACTACAATCAGTTAGCCGTTTAAAAAAATATTCTGAAGTGATCTGAAACACAGTAAAGTAAAGAGTAAACAGAAGTAATTTTTTTGGACTGGCTTTAAAGATAATCTAATCCCGATGAGCCCAGTACATTTGGTGATGGATGCATTCAGTTATGGGAATTGGATAGTCTGCTGCTGTTGTTGGAGAGCAAAGGGATGTGAGGTGGAAGTCCCATCTCTGGATCCCATTAAGCTGCTGGAGTACTGCAAGAACTGGTGCCTGAGTAATACTGCTGTTGAGAGACTCTCATATCTCTGGATGTGATAATTTTTCTTTACTTGCTCTGAAGGAGAGTGATATGCCATTCAGACTTGCTCTTCGGTTGCAAATTTTTTGCGAAGAATGGCGGGTGCGGTGAAAGGAGTCTGAAATAGTTAAGCAAGGATAGCTATTCCATTTTTTTTTTTAGAGTTATATTTACAATTATAAAAGAATCTTCCGGGGTCTTTTGCTTTTTTAGGATAATTTTCAGTTGCTGAATAGCTGCATTATCAATTTTATCAAGGTATGGTAAATTTTGCTGGACTTTTTTGACCAAATTAACTTTAAAAGAATTAACTTATTTGCATTTCTAAGATCTTCATTTTCGCATATACCATCGGCATTGCATATTAGAAGGATTATGTTATTTTCTAAAATTTCAAGTTCTTGTTGTTTGGGTTGACGCTTGGCCTGGGACGTCAGCGGGAGATTAATCGGATGGTGGATGTGATTGGATAGACAGTTTCGTTTCCGTATCTCGTTGTGGAGGTTTTCTTGGTACTGAGGTTAATTTTGATGCAGTAATGGGTTTTCCGGGTTGGTTGTCAATTGCGTAGGATGTTTGACGTAAGGATAGTGGATCGTTTGGTTTTGATTTTAGATAATTGGTTCGGCTGCCGTGACGAGAATGCACTGCTCCTGGATTAACGTTAAGGGCAATTTTCCATTTGAGGAACCAGTCATCAAGTTTCGCTGAATGTTGGTTTAAAGCGGCTGCCGTATATTTATGGTTTTTTTGTACAGCTAGAATGACAGAATCGTCTGTACATACCTAATAATGTTTTATGTGTTTTGAGTCGTTAACATAAAAAATTAGAGGATCGGCGAGATTTTCCTCATGTGGAATGCCTGCTCTCATGCGGCTTCAAAATCTTTGTTGCCAATTTAACTGCAATTATACTCTCTCTTCGAGTAAGATTTTAAAGCTGCGAAGAGTATAATGGGGTGGGATTTCTATCTGATACGTTTATGGATTAGTCCTTGGACCAAGACTCTATCAAGGGTTTCTGTACGTCCCGAAGACCGCACCAGTGCATTCACCTTTTTTCAAAGCCACTCTTAATATACTCGACTACTCTAAGAAGTTAATGCGGTTGTGGACATTTCCTTAAAGCAAATTGTTCAGGCAAAAGAAATATAAAGAGTAGCAATTTTATTGCAAGTGGTAGGAAGAAGGTACGACATAATAGATTACTTATGTCGAGGAAGTATAAATTCTGAAATTATATACTTCAACATAGTTCTTGTTAAAGAACTTTTATAGTGGTTTTCATATATACAAAAGACAAGTCTATCCTGTTATGGATTTTATACTATAAAACTCTGCATCAACATTAAAGTCGTTCTGATTGAAAAGACGGACCATATACATTTAACCATATGAAGCAAAATTGTATTTGGTTTCACTGGTTTTACCACGGTTTTTTTAAGTTAAGAGGCAAGAAAATAGCTGATGGAACTTTCCTATGTTTTTATTTTAACACTCAAAATGCGATCATAAATTGAAAAAGAACATGTAGAAATTATTTTTGCTAATTTATTTTTGTACCCTTTTGTACGTAATCTGAAATTGAAAACTAAGCATCACGAATTGGTGAAATATCATTAATTCGTTTGTATTTTATTTCCCTTCCACTGATAGCGCAGTGCACTTGATTCTTCCGAAGGTTTGGGAGTTTTCCATCAACGACTATGCTTGATTTTAGAAGAAAGTAATGGAACAAAAACTTATTGCAGTTTAAATCTTCTTTGTGATTATTTCTCCATCTAACCTTAAAAAACACGGACACTGGACTTCCGGCTGATGGATTTTTTCCTATATTTGATATAAATCAACCATTTGATGCTAACACCATACCAAATTTTGTCCCTTTTGCTCGACAACTTCCAGTTAGTATTGCCTAGAATAACAGAAATTATCAAATTGTTTTCAGGTCAGGAAGTTAAAATCAGGAATCATGATGTTCATCATTAACATAAGAGAAAGCAAAAAATCCTCCAAACAAAAAAAAATTGTTTTGTCTACTTTCGGTGGTTTTCTGCTGCAAGTTTCGCCATCTGTTGTGCACTTGCATCTCTTCAGAAAAATAATTTGCCTTTAAAGCCATTTTCCTACATTTAGAATAAGTTTACTTCAATTTGTTTTGATTTTTTAATACTTTGATGCAAGCGCGATGCATTTCTCGAGGCTACACTGTGAAAA
>BGPR01029751.1:0-19086 GCA_013235015.1 Araneus ventricosus | reverse complement strand
GGGGTACCAGAATAGACCCCTAAAGCACGAACACCAGAGCTGACGCCCTCCCACAACCAAACGCCCGAACCAGTTCATTGAAAAACAAAATTTACGAAACTATTTACCATTTCCAGAAATGTACAGAATTAAAAATGAGAAATATCAATAAAAAATGAATAACATATAACATAAAAGCAGTTCAAGAAGTTCTATCTGTTCAAGATGTTTTACTGCATCAGTCTCATTCAAAACACACTAAAACAATTAGTTGTTGGGTCTGGAACATTTAGTTGATGACGCTATGAATCTGGTTTAAACAGGAATTCATATTCATGGATATGTTTGATTATTAATTTAATCTTTTTCCCTGGAAAGTTGGTTATTGGCTACATTTTGAAGTTGTATGGCAGGACGCTTCACATGCCATGATAAAGCAAACATGCATGATGTAGCATAGTGCAATGGGGTACCAATTTCGCCACAACTTCAAAATGGTGAGGGTGCCAACTTGAAACGATGAAAGTGTATTGGAAATTGACCGTGGTTGGTGAAAAATAAAATTTCTTCTCTATTCCAGTGAAGTGGTTTAAAAGCAACTTTTGGAGCTATTAAATAAGTCGATTGGTCCGTATCGCCATCTGTTCAAATTTTCTGCCACTTAGTCATATGACCGCTGTTCAGAAATCTAAGGTCTGCTCTAAATATCTCTCGGGCCGCGATAGTCTGGTGGTTAGGTCTCGGCTTCGTGCCGGAGGGTTCCAGTTCGAAACCGGATTCCACTGAAGATCCGCCTTGTATGTATGCCTGTTGCACGTTAACTCATAAGTGGGGGCCAAACGTCCTCCCAATGGTGTGGTGCGGAAGTTTGGAGATGAGGGTACCATCTCAGATGTCGTCCTCATCATCTGACAGAGGTTCAAAATTACGAGGATCGTTCCAAAAATAGCCCTCGTGCTGATTTTAAATGGGGCATTAATATAATTGAACTAAACTAAACAAATTCAAATAGCTCTCAAGTGGGTAAGAAATGTGGGATATTAAACTAGGTAAATCTGAAAAATCATTGAGGATAGATATGGTGTGTACCAACAAAACAACTCATTTTGTAAGGGGTCTATTCTGGTATCCCCGGTTGGGTTGGGAGTACCAGAATAGACCCCAACGAGATACAAGACGTTTTTTACTGATATGCTTGAAATGGGCAAGCTGTGCCTCCGGAACACTTCCTAGACTTGTTGAATCCATGTTTTGCAGTGACTCTACATTCCTATGTGAATTTTGTTTGGTTCCGTACATCAGATTTATACTTCCATGTTGTCGAAGTTATTTTGAATCAGCCTGCATTTTTATGAAAATGTAAAAATTATACTTATAAGTCTTCAGTGACTCATATATTTTCAACCGCAGATTCAATCTACAAATTGAAGAAGGATTTTTTGTGCGATATAAATTTTATAATTGCTAATTTAAAAATTACTAAAGCTTTTTTATGCATCTGTAAGCATAAAAATCTAATTGTAGCGGTTACAATTCACTACCCTTCTCCTTTTTATGGTAGGTGGCGCTACTAGAGCCATCCGGGTTTTTTCCATGATACCTCTCTCTCTCTTCTTTTTCTGTGTACTTGTCTTGTGTTGTTGTTCTCTGTCTTGCGTCTTATACCTTTTAATGTACTGTGTCGTGGAACTTAGCCATCTAATAAAAATGGTTCCTGAAATTGAATTAATTCTTCAACAGCGGCATTCCATATAAACATGAGTCTCGTCCTTCTACATAATCAAAATACGGAAAATCTTGGCACAGATAATGAAAAAGCAAGGAAATTTAATTAAAAACATATTTAAAATGTATAATAACTTCAGATTAAGTGCAATGGGAAGAGAATTTATTCTTGAAAATTTAATTTAAGAGAAAAATATCCTTCTTAAAACTCAATTTTAAAAAACATTAAAATGATATGCTTGATTAAATTTTAAAATGGTTTCCGAGAAATGTAATTTTCTTTTTTATTAAGTAAATAGAAAGATGGTTTAAAACTTTTCTTCGCTGGGATTATGGGATTTTATATTTTATAATATTATTACTTTCTTATATGGGATTTTATATTTTATAATATTATTACTTTCTTATATGGGATTTTATATTTTATAATATTATTACTTTCTTATATGGGATTTTATATTTTATAATATTATGTTTCTAAAGAAATATAAAATTCTCCTACTTCTATGTAATTCAGATTCATCCATAAAAGCTCCAAAAATGAATTACATAAATATTTATGAAATATAAACTAATTTAAATGCGCATTTGAAATTCCCACTGGAAGTAATTATATGACATTGTAATTTCTCAGAAAAAAACTATAATCTCGGTGAGGAAAACAGAACGAAATTAAAATTTCCAGGAATAAAATCCAATCAACGTACTATTATTTTATTTGATTTAGCAAGTAAAAAACTATTTAAGAAAATATACAACATTTAGTATTATTTTTATATGAGAATGTAGAGGGGCGAGACTTATGTTTATATGGAATGCCGCTGTTGAAGAATTAATTCAATTTCAGGAGCCATTTTTATTAGATGGCTAAGTTCCACGACACAGTACATTAAAAGGTACAAGAGGCAAGACAGAGAACAACACAAGACAAGTACACAGAAGAAGAATAGAGAGAGGCATCATGGGAAAAACCCGGATGGCTCTAGTAGCGCCACCTACCATAAAATGGAGAAGACAGTGAATTGTAACCGCTACAAGAACAGTTACTTTAAATGCAGCATTTCAACTAGAAATTCTCAGATTACCTTGCAAATTGGAGATGCTCAAAATAAGCAATTTTAATCAGTATTTAAATTGTGTTTATGAATTGATAATCTCTCCATGAACGACAAAAGGTAATGCTAACAAATTCTTATTTCGTCGCTCAAATTTTTGAAATTTCAAAGATGAAAGTGAAAACTGCATTTTTCGCAACCTCTGACAAATATTTCTGATCATTTTTCACATCTAGTAGGAACATGTAGTCATATGTTCAAATCAGATGTTAAAAAAAATTCAGAAACATTCGTTTTTGGTGATTAAAAATTTAGTTTCTTCTTCCTGTTTGAAATTTCGAAAAATTTAGATGTATGTTGCTGCATGTTAAGCAACGATTTTTTCCATGTATGTATGAACTAATTTCAATTCAATTTCTGAAATATGAGAGTAGAATTATTCCTGCTATTTCCTTCCAAATAATATTTTAACCCTTTCTCTACGGCGATTCGCTCTGCTGTAAGGCAGCCGCTGAACTGGATCCCGTACCGAAAGTCTATACGTCTGACGTTTGACTTTACGTCTTATGCCTGAACAAGGCCACCTTGACATATCCTTGGAAGAAAAGGGACTTTTCTTTAAAACAATATACTCATAATTTCTATAATTAACTAGCTGTTATGCACGGAGTTTCTCGGGATTAATAAACTTCCATGTCTAATATTTTTGATGTAAAAAACTACTTTTGTATAGAAAATTACAATACCCAAAATTCTTTTATCGTCTGAAACGTTTTTTTTTTTATTAAAATGAGAATATTAGTTGAACCAGGCAATTTTTAAAAACCACCGATAGCTAATTTTCTCCATAAGTTATTAATATTTATTGCATAGGTACTTCAAATTTCGTTCATAAATCTTGCAATATAAGAAAGATTTTAACGGATGTTTTGGGACTATTACATAGTAAATTTTTCATTAAGAAAAAGCGTTAGAATAAATATGAATAAAAAAAAATAATAAAATTCGTCTTCATCCAAAATTCTTTTAATGTGATCTAGCAACAGTTCTTATGTATTTTTGTTCTTCACCAATAAAAAATGTGTTATAAATTGTAAATTTCATACAAAATTTAATTTTTGAAAAATTATTAAAGTGAGGGCAACGAATTGAACGGAAATGAAACTTGTGTCATGAAAAGCTAATTTTTAAAACTTTCAGTGTTTTTTGTGACATAATGCATATTTTCAAAAAATATCACGGAAAAATCCAAAGTCTTGCTTAATTTCCAATTAACTGAAATTTTAATAAGATTTGGGGCTTTTAAAATATGACGGTTGACTCTCTTCTTATATAAAATATATTTATAAAAATAAGCAAAAATTTCAGAAATAAAGGTAAATTAGTTCTAAGTCTACCCGTTGCCTAGCAACGGAGTAGCTGTAAATTTGCGTTATTTCAAAATCGTCTGCACGTAATTAACTATTTATTAAACTTTAAAAAATTAATAAAAATTGAAAAAAAATGTCCCAGATATACAATTGATATCATTGAAAAGGTAAAATTTTGAACTTTAAGGTGGTATAAAAATAATTTTTGGAAGATAAATTGCTCCGAACTTAAAGCGGAAAAAACTTTTCGCTTAATTTTGAATTAACTGACCGTTTAATTAACTTTTAGGCTTCGAAAAGTTGGCAACAATCTTCCTCTTGTCTTAAATAACAAGAGTGCAAAGTTTGCTAAAATCGATACAGTAGTTTAGGAGGACATGTGGAACACACCCACATACACACCCACAATGACTTTTGTTGTTGTTGTTACTAATCCCTCTTTGTCTAGCGGCAGCTAGACACCATCCATGAGCCCACTCACCCTCAAGAAATCGAGAGCAAGCAAAGGATCCGTCTCGAAAGTCTCCCTAGATAGGCGAAGACAAGAGAGGATGTGCTGTGGGGACGCACTCGCTACTCCACTTACATACTTTTAATTATATTAAGATATATGTTATCTAACATAAGGTTTAATTAATGTTCGAATTACTCCTACCGACTGTAGCCAGCACTCGTCTCCGCAGATTGCTTTGTGGTTGCCGGCTATAGCTGGTGTTAGTAAAATACTTTGATAGGGATTTGCGCAGTCGCCCTGACTTCAAATTCTGTAAAGACTGCGAGTCGTTATAGGTAGTTTTAAATTACAGAAATGTATGGATGCAAAAAGTGTTCCACCACGTAGCTAGTTTTGAGGGCGGAAAGCCATCAAAGATGATTACAGATGTAAGTACCTTGGAAGGAGTAGTAAATTTGTGTTCTGCTCGATGTCACATTGTTAATTACTGCACATGGAACAGGGACTTGATTGTTGTCATTTAATCACTAGAAGTAATTTTTAACTGATTTTTAGTTAAATTTCTACTCAAATCTCCGACTCTAAGACACGCGATAGCTAAATGGAAGTAGCATCTCAACTGTAGTAACAGATAAACGCACAAATGAACGAGTTTCACGTATACCAATGAAATGACCATTAAGTAACTTCTATCTTTTCTGAACTGCTCTTCCGGTATCAGATTTACATATTTATTGTTGCGACGAGTACGAGAATGGGATATTTCCATATAAATAAACAAGAGTTTGGCTGTACAAAAATGGGGGTAACAAATGGTTAACAGCTCCATTGCCGACGACGGTACGCAGGTCCGTGTAAGTCTACGACCACACGAGAGGTTCTTCACCGTTTTCTCGCGGCGGCCATTTCCCTCAGCGGCCGTATCCAAACCACAGTTGGCCACACGTGCGGTTTTCCTGACGCGAGCTCAGTCATTTGTTTCTGCTTTCTAGTACAACAGAATGGCGAATTCAAACAGTTGTTTGTGTGAAACTTTTGATACCTTAGAAATGATTAATAAAATAAAAGATTCATTCCATTTATCACGTACTTGAAAACGAAACAAAAGTGTTCATAATTTCATTAGAGTTTTGGTTTTTTCGCCCCTGACATTTTTCCTCCTCAAGTGAAAAAAAATTCAAACATAAATTGTAGGTTCCTAAATATTTATTTAAAGTAAGAAGTAATTCTAATAATAAAAGAAAGAGTAATAATAATCGAAAGAATTCCTGCTTTAATTTGAACCATATTAATTCCTTTTACCACCAAAGCAACTTTTCAAAATTAAGACACAATTAGTAACAAATGTGCCGTGTAGCTGCAAAAGTGGCCATCTCCAAATAAGGAAAATTTTGAGAAAAGTCGATTTTCTGTCCCATCTAATCAAAATGAGATTTGAAAAATAAACTGCATGCATTCGAAGAGTTTCAGCAATGTATTCTAGTTATCAATTCATGATGGTGAGATGTTAAGAGGGTCAAATGGACGTATAATCTTTGAATAAACGTATTTTTGAAAAGTGGAGATGGTAACTTTTGCAGCTACAAGACACAAATAGCTTATTTTAGATATACTAACATCTAGTTTTGAAGCATCAAGAGTGCTATTTTGTGGCGTACTTTGTAATTTTGAACGGCGATCTGAAAAGGACAAAAAAAAATCAATTTTTAAGATTGTAATTATTAAAATTAGGTTGTAATTGGGAAAAGGTTAATAAGTACAATTATTTTAAACAATTTTGTTTTAAAAAAAAATAGAAAAATGTGAACATTTAACAAAAAAGTAATATAAAAGGACCAAAGAATGAGCTGAATAAGGTGAAAATAAAATCAACTGAAATACTTACATCTGTATTATAAAACTGGAAAAAATATGGAAATTCAAGAATCATAAGCTCACTATCCAAGTAGTATTCCTTGATATATTTATTTTAAATAATGAGGAACAGAACACAACAGTACCAGATTAAGTCCTGTATTAACCCTTAGGCAAATCAATTTACGGGCCCTCCCTCTTCCATAACTACCAAAGTGAGATTTTTTAATTGATTTAATTTAATATCTATATAAGCAGTTTTTATATAAATACAGTTATGAAAATTTTATATGACATTTAATTGCTGGTTAGCTTCAAGAAAGTCAGTTCCATAATCTCGCGTTTAAAAAAATTTAAATTTAAAAATAATTTTAAAATAACAAAACGGTAAAAAAGCAACAAAATTTGTTTTAGTACATTCCAAATACTCAAATACAAAGCTTGACAGGGGTGTTGACTCATGAGTCAATCCGTCAACTGTGAGAAAAAAAATTGACCGCATATACCTGCAAGAAAAATTTAAAACATGAAAAAATTGCTAAGAATAGTGTTTTGAAATTAAGGGGTACTTAATTTTAATTTAACTACGTTCGAGTGCATAGCCCTTGTAAACAAAATAAAATTACAAAAATTAAATAACCCTGAAAATGCCGGAAAAAATTTCGATGCCTCAGGCCCCCGAAAGCTGAGGAGCACCCTAGACAGTTGCTTACTTGATAATCCGACCCTGGAACACATGAAAATACCGAAGAAAACCACCATAAGCAGCAAAGCGATTATTTCACGCGCCTGAAGAATAGACAGGAGCGCATCGTCTTGAGGCAGCCGCGAGAATGCACCCAGAGAAAGGGAGAAAACAGCGCGAAGGTCACGCGTGTGGCCACCCCTGCTCTTCGGCATATTGTATATAATTCTTGTGCGGTTGACCTTCAAGCAGAAACTGCTAGAAAACGCTCGTGTGGCCGTATACTGAAGGCTCCCACATGAGATACGCATAATGAGTCTAATTTGCGTCCTTTTTAAACGCTTTCTCTAAGTTCGAAATGTTTCATGTTTGAATGTAAGGTTGGAATTTTGTGATCGATTTTTCACTCACTTCTTAATGCACTAGAGTTCTGAAATTTTGTATATTTATTGGGTCTTGATGACAACGCAATATTTTTATAATTTTAGAGCTCTCAATTATGAATTTATAAGAAAAATTCGCGTTAAGAGTTAAGTTTAAGATGCACAGCCGTTCCTCCCCACTTAGGATCGCCAACTTTTGTCGCTAAGAGCAAGATGGCTTGGCTATGTGAGAACCTTTGTTTTGATTGCGCAGTGAACATTTTATTGTAACCTTGTGAACGCATGCTGCGGCATCTCAAGTGGGTTCCGGGCAAATTTTAAAAAAAACATCAGTGGCTTTTCTTTCAGCAAAGTGGGAAAATAGTAGATTCACTTTTTTATTAAATGTTAGAATCTAGGTTTTTTTTAAAAACTTCCTAAAACGAGGATTTCAATTTCAAACGATAAATTCCAAACGAACTTTTATTCAAATTCGAAGAAATCGACCAATGAAATCGTAGATAGCACATACCTAACCAATAACATCGCATCGCTGAAGCGTGAAATAAAAATATAACGAACAAGACAAAGCGCGAACAGACAAGAATAGGACCATTCTTGCGCAACCAAAACAAATGTTCTGACGTCGCCAATCCGTCTTCTGCTTGGCGGCAAGGAATTGGCGAGCAAAAGCGGAGAGAAAGGTCTGTGCACCATAAACTTTACTTTAACCAATTTCGCATAATTACGTTTGCACTCGGTAGGTTTCCCTGGAGCCATCTATAGTATTTTTCAAGAACTAAAGAGCTTCCATAGGTGCTAAAGTAATGCTAAGATCAAATATAGACGTTACAAAAGGACTTGTCAGTGGCTCAATTGGATGCATCACGGATATCACATAATCATTCTTCAGACGTGAACAAGTGTACGATCAAGATATCCCATCAGTAAAAATAGACTTATGACATAAATTAAAGACTAAAAACTAGAAAATGATAAATATAAAAAAAACTTTGAAAAAAAATGCTTTTACCAATGCATTAAAAAAGAAAATAATTTTATCTCAAAAATCTGGAGGTCAAAACACAAATCGTAAAAGCGTGAAGCGCTGAAAACAATAGGAGAAAGATATAAAACCACAATGATTATCATAAAAAACTAAATGTTATTAAACATTCATCATATAAAATATACAGGGTTATTCAAAATGAATCACCCATTTCAAAATTCCATATTTTCAAAAATAAACGACACAGAATGATAAGTAATACATGAACACAAAGGCAAAATATGAAAGTTCTATATTGTGAACAATAGATGGCGCTCGTGTGTTCGTGAAGTTATTTCACGAAATCTGTTTCAGAAGCTTTTCAGAGGGAGAAGTGATAATGGCGTGCGCCGAGCAGAAAGCTTTTTGTGTCACTGGCAGTACCTATTTGGAAATGTTGGAAATCTGGCTTTTCTCCCAGATAAAGGAAGATCTCTCCAACTTCGTTTTCCAACAAGACGGGGAACCACCCCACCGGGCTATAGAGGTTCGTCGTTTCCTTAACACGGAGCTACCTCGCAGTTGGATCGGTCGCAGTGAACCAGATGACTTGTTGTTACACAGCTGGCCACCTAGGTAACCTGATATGACCCCATGCGATTTCTTCCTTTGGGGGTTTGTAAAAGATAAAGTTTATGTGCCACCATTACCCACAAATTTATGTAAACTTAAACAACTTATCTGCTGCTGTAACAATCAATTACGAGAAGACATAACGGAAATTTCGGAAGGACCTGGAATGAACTAAACAGGAGAAAAAAAACGTGTTAGGGCTAGAAAAAAGCAACCACATAGTCCAACCGACGGAAGGCGAAAGAAAGATAGAACCGTATGCAAATTCTGGTAACGTTTTAGGGTTACCAACAAAATGAACAAGGCTACCACATTTGGCGAGAAATCAATTCGGCTACAAAAAAAATTCAACTTGGCGGACCGTACCGTGTACTTAAGTCAAGCCATACTTTACACCGTGTTTGGAAGGAATTTACATACCGTCTTGACATTATACGTGTAACTAAAGGAAGTTATATCGAAGGCTTGTAAAAACTTCCATGTTTTTCTTTTGTATTCATGTATTACTTATCAATCTGTGTCGTTTATTTATGAAAATTCAGCATTTTGAATTCGGATGATTCATTTTGAATAACCTTGTATTGTACACGTGATTACAATGCTAATTTACTAACAGCGTTTCTACCTGCGCTTCACTCTTTTCCGATTTTTGTTCTGCCATCCAGATTTTTGAGAACAAATTATTTATTTCTTTTTAAATGCATTGGTAAAAGTGTTTTTCATATTAATTTATCACCAATATTGATATCCTTGACAATTCCATCATTTACATTACCGCATATCTTAACGATTAGTCGTTATTCATATGGTACTCAATAAAGATATTAACTCAATAATAATTAATACTCAATAAAGAAAATGTATAACATTGTTTGTAACACGCCAGGTCAAACAAAAAAGTGCATGCTATTTATTCACAACTTTTTGAACCTAAATAAATCAAATCTTAGCATGCATCTTTTCTAATAAATCATAGAACAAAAGTATTAATTAAAATAAGGATTTCAAATCATCATTTCGAAATAAGGAATCCTTTGCTTAAATATAACAAGGAATCGAAAGTACTAAGAAAGTATACAGGAATATCACAGTGCTTGCAAAAGGACCTGCAGTATTTATGTATCGGATTTTATTTAAAGCTAAGTTACTAAAACTCTAATACTAAAAGAATTCATTAAAAAAAGCGTTTCAAATCATCATTTCGAAATAAGGAATCCTTTGCTTAAATATAACAAGGAATCGAAAATACTAAGAATGCATACAAGAATACCACAGTATTTACAAAAGGACCTGCGGTATTTGTGTATCGGATTTTATTTAAAGCTAAGTTACTAAAACTCTAATACTGAAAGTATTCATTAAAATAAGCGTTTCAAATCATCATTTCGAAATAAGGAATCCTTTGCTTAAATATAACATCGAATCGAAAATACTAAGAAAGTATACAGGAATACCACAGTGTTTACAAAAGGACCTGCGGTATTTGTGTATCGGATTTTATTTAAAGCTATTTTCAAAGTCTAGAGATATCGTGAAAAATATTTACACTTAGGGTGAAAGCAGGATATTGCGGAAGTCTCCGAAAAAGCACAGGTCATGAGGAATAAAAATTAATCCTGTTTGATTCCGCCCTACAGTCAGATGCAAAATAATCTCCCTTATTCTCAACTCAAATGTGAAAAAAAAAACACGGAAAAGCATCCTTTCAAATTCGAAAGATTTTCCTCCCACCCTCTGGGATTTAGAGAAATATACAGATACAACACTAAAAAGAGTGTAAAGTTCAGCCGAAGGTCAGAAACAACCATGTCACAAAAAACTCTACAAGAATTTGAATAAAAAAAACATTTCGGGGCAAGGAGTAGATCTACTCTCTTTTGAAAATTGGTATTTTTAAAATATTTGTTTCTGGTTGAAAGATCAAGAGCTTTGTGCTTGATCTTTCGAAAAATATTTTCTAGAAACCAGAGAAGGCTGATATTAGTCCATCCGGCTTCGATTCAAAATTTTGTTATAGAGGCGAAATGGACTTTAAAATAATTCAAGAAATATTTTACATTTCAGAAGCTCTAAATTTCAATTAAGGGTTTGTATTCCAGAAGTACGTGGAATGTTATCTGTATACAGGGGTCGATTCAGGTTTTTTTTAGGGGCCCATTTTTGTGAAAAAAATATTTGTGTGAATATTTGTTTCTTGTTGAAAGATCAAGAGCTTTGTGCTTGATCTTTCGAAATATATTTTCTAGAAACCAGAGAAGGCTGATATTAGTCCATCCGGCTTCGATTCAAAATTTTGTTATAGAGGCGAAATGGACTTTAAAATAATTCAAGAAATATTTCACATTTCAGAAGCTCTAAATTTCAATTAAGTGTTTGTATTCCAGAAGAAGTACGTGGAATGTTATCTGTATACAGGGGTCGATCCAGGTTTTTTTTTAGGAGCCCATCTTTATGAAAAAAATATTTGTGTGAAAAAAATTATTTTTGTGAAAAATAAAAATATTTTTGTGAAAAATAAAAATAATTTTTGTGAAAAATAAAAATATTTTTGTGAAAAAAAAATTTTTTTGTGAAAAATAAGAATAATTTTTGTGAAAAATAAAAATATTTTTGTGAAAAATAAGAATAATTTTTGTGAAAAATAAAAATATTTTTGTGAGAAAAAAAAATTTTTGTGAAAAATAAAAATATTTTTGCGAAAAAAAAATATTTTTGTGAAAAATAAAAATATTTTTGCGAAAAAAAATTATTTTTGTGAAAAATAAAAATAGTTTTGTGAGAAAAATTTTTATCATGCAAAACATTCAATTTTAACAGTCATAATCCTATATTTTACTTGAATTTGTTTTGTGAAGGGGCCGTTTTCATGAATTTGAATTTTGTGAAGGGGCCGTAAAACGGCCCAAATTTTCACCTGGATCGACCCCTGGTATATACAAAATGCTTCAAAAATATCTGACAAAACTGAAAGGGTAGGTCAGGTATAAAAAAACAAGTCATTTTCGCAATAGAACATGGGACCGGAAATCCTAAGGAGAGTCTCTATAGGGGCTTTTTGTCAGTGAATTAACATGTTAACCGCCATTTTAACCTTTTACGATTCACACTGAGATCAAATACGATTCATACCTACTATCTAATCAGATGACACCCCCTCTACTGTAGTTAAGAGATACAAAGATATAAATACGAAATAAGTGAAGTTTTAATTGTGAAAGAGTTAAAAATACAAAAATAATAACAAACAACGAGGAGGAATAAGAATCTGATGGATGACGTCATCAGAGCCCTTCATCCATGCAGATTCAAAACCAGGATATCTTTTCTGTAGAGGAAAAAGACTTTAAGGTCTAAATTTAATTTGAATTTTCCTCTAAGGCCTGAACCCATTCGGTAACAAATTGTAAAGAAAAACATTTATCCACAAAGAAGAAATTCGAAACAGTCTTTTAAACACAGCAGACCTTAAAGTATATTTCCTCTACAGAAAACCTATTTTGGCTTTGAATCTGTATGGATGAAGCCTCTGATGACATCATCCACCAGATTCTTATTCCTCCTCGTTGTTTGCTATTATTTTTGTATTTTTAACTCTTTCGCAATTAAATCCTCCCTTATTTCGTATTTATATCTTTGTACTTCGCAATTTTTCCTGGATGTTGCAGTACTTGCGCGCACCAAATAAATTGCTTCTATAATTGTTGTTTTGTCTTTTTTAGATATTCTATCCGTAGTTAAGAGATAGCAGAAAAGAAGTAATCTAACTAGATAGATAGTTCGAATTTCAGACGTGAACCATGGTGACTAACGCGTTAAGTAAAAGAAATGGATACATCAGATGAAATCTATAATAAAGATTGAATAGAATATAAACCGGTTTCAGGAATATCTATATGCGAAGCGTGTATCGCCTGAGACGGCAAGCCCTTTGAACACCTACTTTGAGTATTCCAAAGGTTTGTTGTTGATATTGCAGCTTACTTACCCTTATCGTAGCTGCTATGCCAGCTTCCAGATCGGAGTCAAAATAGTTCAAATCAGAGTAGGTAAAAATCGTGTTGGTTCACAAATTGAGGTGAATATCATGGAACTTTCTTTTGTGAATATTGTATATTGGTTACTTTTCCATTATGCGCACACCACTTGGTGCCTTTACCTTGGCGAATTTTCTTGGTGCGCTGAATCGCCATCCTGGCTCAACTTCTTTCGTGATGATACTTGACGCGAGCTATATTTTTGGCGAGCTAAAGCGTCAGGAGTTTCAGAGCACCAGTTTGGCCGAAAATGCATGGTATGCGGAGATCGGAGCGCAGATCCTCTGCCTAGGATCAACTAGTACAAATAAAAATATCAACTGCTTGTAACCGACGTTAGTACAAGCTACTCAAGCGTCCTATCGATGAATTGCCGCGACTGCTGATTACCATACCGATTCTCATACACTTCAGAGGTCGGTGGTACAGGATGGCCGGGAATTGTGGGACACATTTCAAAAATTAATAAAAAAAAAACGAATAATGTTACAAAAAATGAAACCTTTACTTTTGTCTGAGAATTTCTTACTCTTTCCTTAACTTGAAGATTTTAATAACCTTTTTACTTTCTCGTATACGAAGTATGCAAAGGGAAGGTATTGTAATCGTCAAAAAAATTCGAACTCGAAATTTTGACGAATCTCCACGTTTTAGACCTCCCTGAGTCCGAAAAACACAATCTTGGAATTATGTCTGTCTGTCTGTGAACACGATAACTCGAAAACTATTAGAGCTACGGGGATGAAATTTGGTATGTGATCTTTGCACATACTTCATAGATATCTTTCAAATTTTGAACAAAATCCGTCGACGGGAAGTCGGTCTGTCTGTATGTCAGTGTTAATGTGAACGCAGTAACTCTCAAACTTAAATAGCTAGGTGGATAAAATTTGGTACACATTTTTATCATTAGGAATGTAGGTTTGCATCAAATTTTTTGGACCAAATCCGTCAAAGGGTTGACTGTCTATCTGTTTAATCACATATTTTTGAACGCAATAACTTCTTCAAAAAATTGCTTTGATAAATGAAATTTGATATGTGGCCTTCTTACCTTAATGGTAGATTTGTGTCCAATTTTTATGTCAATTGGTTATTAAAGAGGCGTTCAAATTGCAAATTTCGTTTTCTTTACCTTACACCCAGCCCTATTGGTAATCACGCCGGCTTCTAATTCCAATTCCGCGTTGGACGACCTTCGGAAATCGTAGTATGACATTTCGCTTATTTTTTTCTCCACTGCGTTAGGGGTTCCTGCTCGTTTCACTACCTTTCAGCTTATTTTTCTCTACATGTGTTAGGAGTATACGAGAAAGTTTAGGGAAGACCACTCCAGCTGGTTTTAAATGAAAACGCATTTCAAAAAGTTTTTTTCACAGATAGGAAACGCGCCGTCACGGTTGTCTAGGTGGTCGTAAATTATTGAAAACATCCCAACTTTGAGAGCCATTATCTGCGAAAATATTAAAGCTAGAAGAAAAATAAAATCGTGTATTTGTAGGGAATTTTAGCGCTTTTTAATTTCTTAATTCACATGTAGTGTGAAAACTGAAAATGTTTTGAAATATTCAAGAAAAACTAAAGAAGAAAACCAGAAAATGGGCATCGGCTTCTGCTGATCGGTAGCCATTGCGTACGGAATTCTGTCGCTTTAGCAAATTTAGAACGCCGTAACGCCGCGTTACCTATCAGGAAAAACACCTTTTGATTTGTTCTCTCATTTAAAAAAAACGTAATTGTAACATTATTAGGTTTTTTAAAATTAATTTTTGAAATGTGTCCCACAATTCCCGGACACTCTGTATTTAGTAGGCCTTCATTCTTTGGTTAATTCCTATGCATTTTAGAAATAACGAACCTTTTTCCCCATCGCTGCAAGCCTATCTATTTTCTGTTTGTTGGTAATCTCATATTTTGATTGAAATACATGTTAATCTTTTATCAGATCTCATGTCAAAAAAGAATGATTTCACTTTGATATCATTAATGCCACGAATTCGGATAAATAATTTTCAAAATTATATTGAAACTAAGTTTTAAACGAATATTAAATAACCGATTAATTATTATAAAAATACAACAGTCTATGTCATCAAATCAAATTATCAAATCATTTATAAAATTTAAATTTATATTTTTTAAATTTTGATTGATTTAAATACAAATAAATAATTTGTCCAAACGAGTTCATAAACAAAGTAAAAAAACACTTGCAAACACTATGGTTATCATTTGAAAGTATTCAAAAGTGATACAAAATATTTTTCTACCTAATTATTTCAAATTATCATCCATATCCTCTTGCTAAATGGCAAATATTTTTGCTAATAATTACTTAATACTTTTAATTTTGCAATAATACTTTTATTTTTACTCGCGAGATGTTGTAAGTACAATAAACATCTGTAAATTATGCAAAAATGCAATTTCACCCAAGAAGGATTATTAATCCCGTCAGAAGCAAACAAAAATATATATTATATCTTTCGCTACGCATTAAATATATACTTGCCGAAAAAGAGATCTTCACTTTAGAGATAAAGAGAATCATTTCAGTTGAAATTTAGCACCCTACTGATATCTTCCGTGAAGTCTAGATTAACTAGGGAGTAAGAGGAGTTCTCTCATATAGCAGCTTGCCAAAAACACACCTTTCTCTCTGAGAACTAAAACACAATTGCTTCTGCCCTTATTTGTTTCCTTCTCAAATATATTACATTAGCGAAAGCCAAACACTGTAAAAAATATCCGTTTTTTCTCCGGACTTTTTCCGTATATTTGACGGTTTAAAACTGTTTTGTTGACAAAACGGTTTTTCACCGTTTTTCGCTCCAGCCATAAACGGTTTAAAACCGTTAGTTCAAATTCTACTTTTCATCATACGGTATTGCTTTCCGTACGATAACTTTCCCTTTTCTTAAATTTATTGCATTCATTTCATGTTTTTAATAGGGTTCCATCTCCGTAACCTTAAAACACGTGTTCTGGCAATAGTTGATTTTTACACCACTAGGTGGCGCCACTAGAGCTATAGTGACTTTAAAACTGAAATAGATTATTTTTTCTTTATTTTATGAAGTCTCCGGTTGTCTAGTGGTTAGAGCGACTGCCTTTTATTTCTATGAACACGGTTTCGATCCCCGTCTCGGAGGAGTTAGAAGTTTTGTCACCATCTTGCATCGGAATCGTCCAAGTAAGTTCAATTAAAAATTATATTAATTAAACTAATTGAAATTAATAATTAAGCCTTGATTAATTAATATTCCTAATTGATAATAGACATCAGCACATTTCAACTCAACTCGAACAGAAGGAGAAAAACAACTCAACTCAGTCGATGACGTCACTTACTTCGATGACTTAATTTTTACGGAGAAAACTTGATTTCATACGGTAAAAAACCGTTATGACTACGGATTTACTTCGTAACTTTTACGGGAAAAACTTGTTCCTGTATGGTAAAAAACCGTTTTGCCTACGGATTTACTTCGTAACTTTTACGGTTTTGCACAACCAACCCAGCTGCCAGTTTAAAACCGTAAATTTTACGGGATTTTTTTTACAGTGAACAATCAGGAAATGCGTCTGGGCTTTTGTCTGTTCTGTCCCATAATTTTCAGCTTCATTTTTATTTCTTCTTGTGTATTTCTCCGAGACGTAATGGAAGCGATACTTCTCATTATCGCCATAAAAATGTCCAGTTAAACATTTTTTACCTTCTCGTAAAGGTAATATATAAAGAGAAAGTAATGTAATCGGCCAAAAATGCGACATCTGGATTTTTATGAATCTACACGTAACAAACAGTTTGAAAAAACCATTCAATGTACAGTAAAACCTGTCTATAACGATACTGTAGGGACCTAGAAAATATATTGTTATAGACAAAATTAGAACTTCAGAAATTAAGTTAAAAAATATAGAAAAAGTAGACATTAATAAAACATTAATAAAAATGACAACAATACACCTTTTATGAGCGCAAACGCAGCAGCATTAAGTGATTTCATCATCAGAAATAAACGTATTTACAAACAGAATTTATCAAATAATGAAAACACAAATTAGAAAATTAGAAAGAAAAATACAATTAGAATGAAAGCAAAATGGATGAAAAATTGGAAGAGAACTAAAATGGCGATCCTTCCTCAGAGGCCACACGCCATTGTAGTTCTAAAACGGGACAAAAATTTTCTGAATAAAGGAATGACCATTAGTCAAAAATTATTCCTTTATGTGGCCTGAATTTTGTCCAACATCTGAAAATAGGATAAAAGGAAAAAAGAAAAAACTTAACAGCTACCTTTAAAACAGAAACAATAATGAGACAGAAACCAAAATGCAAAAAGTCACCCTCTTTCAAAACAGACGCTCAAGACAAAGAAAGCCAAATAACATCTATAAGCAAGCCCCTAGCTCCATCTATGTAGAAGAATTCGAACTATTCTCCAGAAGAACAGAAATTCTTAAAACTATTTTTTAATAATTTATTAACTTTTGGCAAATAACCAGGATATCCGTTATCTTTTAATATATTTTTTAAATTAACTTAATTTTTGAAGTTCTAATTTTGTTTCTTGTATTTTATCAGAAGCAGCTGCATATGCGCCTTTCTGTATAATGCAAAAGAATTTTAATTAATTTTTAACTTAATTTCTATTAATTATTTATTTAATTTTCGTTAAAATTTTTTTCAATTATAACTGTTGGTATAGACAAGTTTTCGTTATAGACAATTTGAGGATTTGTGCATCCAAGGTTTACGTGCGTGTGCATGTATTTATGTACTGTTACGAAAATCCTCCGGTGTGTGTACGTTGGAAACAGTCCAACAAGCAGGATAACTGAAAATGACGCTTTTTTCTCGAATATTCCAGAAAACACGGAACACAGGCAACAGGAAAAACAACACTTGTACAAATTAGCAACACAAACAGAAATAAATTCTCAAATTATAACAGCAACAAGACTTTCAATACCGCTCAGCGTCTAACACTGCGGATAGAACTCTAAAGAAAGATTCCAAAGGCGTTCACACTCCAAAGACGATCGCAGTCGTGGAGTGCCACCAGGCCATTTGCGTGGAGTGACGTGATCGTGAATGACGGGCTTTATATGAAGAAATGAACCGAACGCCTTATGAGGGGATAGTATAGAAGAAAGTCAAGGAGAGTTTTCACTACAAGAGTTGATCATATCACTATGCTTAAGCTGAAATCAGCCCTAAACTCTGAATATATAAATGGAATCAAATATTGAATCCTCTGTAAAAGTGTTCACACATTTCTAAAATAAATAGTATGGTGTATTTTCAACAAACAGTTTTATCTTCACAGGTGTAGTATGAACCAGTGGTAGTTATCTCCCTTCGATGTGGAAATTTTTTATTCCAATTTTTATTCTTTAGTCTCTAATTTATTATTTAATACTATATTATATATATATATATATATATATCCATTTTTAATTGTCGTCTGCTTTTTGAAGGGACAGCGACAAGTTTTTACGGTTTTTGTGTGTCGTTAGCAGAAAAAGCACTTATTAATATCATAGGCGAGCTTCTCTCCCTGACGAGCGGCTCGCCATGATACTTTTTAATTTATTAAAATTTTTGTCCATTTTTTGCCATTGTTTCTTGTATGTTTTTGAATTTTTGCCTTTTGTTTCTTGTTTGTTTTGATTATATATATATATATATTCCCAGATAGCAATTTTAGTTTGCAGCAAGCTTGCCACAAATTTGTCATGACAAGAGTGCAAGCTTGCAGTAAGCTTGCAGCAAGTTAACGAAAGCTCCGAAGTCACCATGAAACGAACTTGGAGCAAACTTGCCGTGCACACTTATTGCAAATAAAGCAAAAAGAGAGGACGAAACACAACCCAGGGTAGAAC
Organism: Araneus ventricosus; assembly: GCA_013235015.1. Classification (NCBI taxonomy): domain Eukaryota; kingdom Metazoa; phylum Arthropoda; class Arachnida; order Araneae; family Araneidae; genus Araneus; species Araneus ventricosus. Next base: position 55 of record BGPR01029751.1, on the reverse strand, counting down.
TCGCGACCTCCCGGTTCCGAAGCGGAGACGCAAACCATTGAGCCAGTCGAACTCT
>BGPR01029750.1:0-18807 GCA_013235015.1 Araneus ventricosus | reverse complement strand
CCCACAAAAAAAAAAAAAAAACCTGCAATAAAACTTCCAACCATAGGGGAACCGTTTAGCTTACTTTCGACCTTGGAAAGAAGAATGCAATTACGCGGCAGCAGGGAGGGAGGGACTCTTCACGTTCTAAAGAGACCCAATCGTTGTATTCAAAGGTTTTCCGCATAGGGTTGCCGAATTACTATACACACAGGACAAAATATCGGTTTTCAAAAAAATTAGACGTTTTTTCATTAAAAAAGAATCTTTAACCGTTGAGAAACTATTATTAAAACTCTTCCTGCATATTTATTTTCTTCAAAAATGAACCAAATTAGCTTTTATTACTATGAAAGAGTCCAAGAGCATATCTCACCAGCACTTTGGGCGCCATCTATATTCACCGTTACGTACTAAAAGAAATTAACGAAATTTAATGAATATTTTGGGTTTTTTTGATTTTTTTAAAAATATTAAGAGCATTTTGAGAATTTTGGAGTTTCACACATTGCTTATAGTGATATGTCGGACCATTTTGACAAAATGTTAGACTTCAATAATACATATTAGCGGTACTGATATGATTTTGGTGATTTATAAGCTTTAGACGACCACCTTAAAGCCTTCTCTAGACGTATGCTCTCATCTCTTCTTTGCCAGCTCGTATTAGATCCTTCATTTCTTTTTAAACTTCCTCCATTCTCTCTTGTCCGGATCGCATTTCTTTTTGTTTGAACTTCCTCCATTTTCTCTTGTCCGGCTTCCATTTTCTTTTCCAATCGGGCTTCCATCTCTTGTCCAGCTTTCATCTTTTTCATCATGGCTAGTAGCATCTCGAATTTTTCATCCATTGCTCTGGTCCAAGGCATAATCTGGAAAATCTTGAACCTGTTTCTGACACCAAATGTAGAAAAATTGTCTTATGGGTGTACGTGAGTATGCCGCCAAATTTGTCGCCAAGTTTAGCATGTCAGGGAAACAACTTTACAGATTTGTAACAATATATATATTCCAATAGACATAAAATGTAGCACTAAATATTGATTCTTATATTTTTGCGTACTGAAATATTAAAAATGGATTTAAAATCGTCTCAAACAGTGTAAAGTATCCTTTCTGTTATTCTTCAGAAATCTGCCATTCTTATAATGAAATAGCATGCTGCTATTTTAATTAATTTATACTAGGGAAATCATTTTGGATTGTACTCTGTAATGTTAATTTTTTCATTTTAGGTCTTTTGGAGTAGTATTGTGGGAATTACTAACACGAGAAGTTCCATACAAAGATGTAGATTCTTCAGCAATTATTTGGGGTGTTGGTAATAACAGTCTTCATCTGCCTGTTCCAGATTCTATTCCAGAAGCATTTCGAATACTGTTAAAACAATGCTGGTGAGAAGATTCGTAATTGATTACTGTTTTTTTATCTCTGAAACATTAGTCAATAATTTTACAAAACTATGCTAGTTAGAGTAAGAATAAAGCAGTTATAAACACAAATTTTCATATATGTTATTGAATAGGTGTGAAATGTTTTTAAAAATAAATGAAAGTTTATTAACTTATTTTTGTATATAAATGCAATATCAGCAATGTATGAGGAAATAGTGATAAATTTTTTCACTCATTTAATGCCCAACTTATCACTATTTTTTTTCTTATAACTAGAACTTAAAATTTGACAGATGTTTTCTTTACACTTTGGAATTAATAATTTGATAAGAATAAAGGGAATTGGAAAAAATTCAATCCCCTCCAAGTTTTCTGTAGTTTTTTTCTTTTCATTATTTTCTCTCTGTGTTGAGCAGTTTTGCCTGAAGATTTTCTGTTTCAATTATGTAGCTCTAATGGAAAAGAATTCTAGAAATCTGGGGGAAGTATTTGGTGGAGTCAACATGATAGCATTTTTTTTAAAAATTAATATCTTATTTTAAAATAACACTATAAACTTATGAGAATGTGAATAAATTTGAACTTTGATTAGGTGATTAAGATGTTTGATATTCTGAAGTATTAAATAGGTTGATATTTCATATATTATGGATATCATTTAATTTTTTTTAAGTACTGAATTCAAAAATTATAACTAAGATATATCAAAATCCCTGTTAAGAACTATTTTAAATTTCAGTTTTTAGCGATCTTATTTTACTGATTGTATTTCAAATAATTTATAAATAAATTGGGATTCATAAAAAATAAACAGTTACTATAAATAGTTTTAATTATCATGATTAAATTAGTATTGATAACTGTTTTGAAATGAATTATTTCTTATAACTGATTTTCTTATTTTTATGCAATAGGAGTTCAAAACCTAGAAACCGGCCCTCATTCCATCACATTCTTTTATACTTGGATACTGCTGCTCATGAACTTATTGGTGTTTCAAAAGAGAAATTTTTACAAAATCAAGTATGCTTTTTTTTTTCTCTAGTTTTGATTCTTTGTGTTCCTGTTACAAGTAATATGTAGTTTGTACTGTTAGCTTTAAAAACTGAATGTAATATGAGGAGTTTTCTCCAAGAAAAGTGAATAATTTTGACTAAGCATTATTTTGCCACCCATTCTAATGGAATAGTTGTTGAAGTGTTAAAAAAGACATTCCCAATTGTTCATAAACCTAACTAAATAATGATTTTGCTTTTGGCAACCTGATTTTAAGTAACTGAATGCATTCATAATAAAAATGAACCAATCCCATTTGTTCCGAGTCTGGACAAATTGGTGAAAATCAGGAATAAGAGGTTGCAGTCACCAAAAAAAAAAAGAGTGTAAGAAAGCTGGTCTCACAATCAAGTTTCTCTTAAAAGGGGCATTGAAGAAGTTGAATCTCTAACTTTATCATGTTTATTTCATTCAAGAACTAAAAGCATCTTATTTGTTTAAACAGTTGCATTTCTGTCCATGACTCAGATTACTTAATGATACTAATGGACTGAAAAAGCTTGATATTGTATTTTTATGAATAAATCTTAGTTTCATCCAGGGACTATGTTAATAGCCAAAGCAGATGCATATGGATCAGAGAAAATCCAATCAATCATGAGAGACCTCTACATTCATCAAAAGTCATGGATTAATGTGCAAAAAGACAGGAAAACCTTTTTTTTTATATATATATATAACAGATATCGGATGGAACTGTCTATATCAATATCATCCAGCAATTGATTCTGTTGCTTCATTAGAGTGACAGCTTTTATTTGTTGCAGTAGGGTGTAACAACCTGCTGTACATATATTGAGAGAATATCATTTCTTGCAGACTTCTTAACCCTCCCTTCTGGACCATTTTTTGTATACCAACTCATTCCTAAAGGATTCTAGCTCCCAAAGTCTCCTGCTTCATCACTCTCAGATTTCCTTAATTGCAGTCATCTAAAAGCACAAGTTTATAGAAACAATCAACTTTCTATTGATGAACCCGAAGCAAACAGTGAAAATGAAATCTTAAAATAAGTGTTTGTATGGTGAGAAAAGTGACCTCAAATTTTGGGAAACACATTGCTGCATATATTTGAGGAAAAGAGTTAGATTTTAAACATGTTCTGTGACAATGTGTTCAAGGTTTTATTATTTTGTTCTTCTGAATAACCCCTCTTTCGATTTAGTTCATGGCTTTTAGTTTGATTCATCTTAGCATTTTTGTAACAAAATATTTTTGCATAGATGACATGAATTTCTAATGGCCCTGAAGTGTTATGTGTACTATTTTGTTTATTCATCTGTTATAGTTTCATTTATGTAAACAAATTATATAAATATTTTAGGCTAGATGGCGAAAAGAAATTGATGAATACATGCAGAACTTCCAAGATAAGGAAAGTCGTGTCCCTTTGGTTGAAGAAGATTTAGTTAAACAACGTAGAGAAGAGTTACGTCATGCTCAAGACATTCGAGAACATTATGAAAGAAAGTTAGAGAGAGCTAATGACTTGTATATGGAGCTGGCAACTTGTTTACTTCAACTAGAACAAAGAGAAAAAGAACTTGTTCAGTAAGAGTGTTAAATGTTTTTTTTTTTTTGTCTCCATTTAAGATTTTGTGAAGGCTTTTTTATGTTACTTATGATAAATTAGATAGAATAAATTTAGATAATTTATTCTTTATATTATGTTTTGTAAATGATGAATTTAGTTTCATATTAAAGATTAAAATGAACAAAATGTTTATCTAAATTTAATATTTTTATTTACTTTAAGACGTGAAGAAAGTTTGCAGGGTTCTAAACATGGACAAGATAAAGCATGTAAAAGAAATATAGTTAGGCCTTTACTTCGAGCTCATGAAAGACTTACTAAAAAGCGTTCTCGCAAAAGTTCAAGTTCTCTTAAAAGGTAAATATTTAAATTAACTGTTTTGTTTGTTGATATGTTCTTGGAATTTATTTATGGTATCTTACTGAACGCTAAATGCATTGTACATAAAAATAATACCTGACTTAAATTATCTGTCTGGATGTATTTTATTAGAAACTTTTGTTTTGTAAATGGAATATTTTTATAAAAACAGAGAACTGAAAAGTTAAATTAAAATAACTAGTGCTGCAATTTGTGAGACTTTTGAAATATTGAAACCTATTCTTTAATTAAACTTGTGTATGCATTGCTTGTTTACTTTAACCACTTAAAAGTTTCTTTGTTCTGCCATATTGTGTCGAAGAATAAGCACATTTTTATTAGCAGTTTTGTAATCAAATTGATTTTATAAATTCAAATCATCAGTCAGAGCAGTTACAAGTATTAACTTTTGATTGCAGATGAAAAAAAGGACCTAAAAACTGGTTTACACTTGTTTTGCTATCCAACATTAATTAGACTGATAGAGCCATTTACTAGAAACATTGCAAAGTAAAGAAAGTGAAAAATCAGTGGATTGGTTTTGAAAAATTACCTGCCCGAGCGGCATTCAGGCAAATCAGGGAAGTCCCCTTTCGCAGTGTCCCGTCAAACTGTTAAGTGGTTAATAAAATCCTAGTGCCTTTCGAATGAAAACTTTTTAACGATTATGATATCCAAATTAATAACTTTAATAAATAAGAAAATTCTGTTGTAAAATGCTGGTTCTGAGTTTCTATAAATTGATTAAAAGTGTATTAATGGGTCTGGTAAAAAATACTGAATAAAATATGTCCCTCTTTCTCTTCCATTTTTTATTTACAACCTGTATGAACATAATGCATAGAATAAAGAAAGATAAAAGTTCATTATTTTGAGGGAAGTCATTCTGAATGCATGCATGCCCATATTATAAAACTAAATATTTTTTTTAAATATGTGTTTGTAAATGGTTCTGTAAAAAAAAAGAATGTTTCAAAAATAAGTTTTTTGCTTCTTTTGCCTATAATTTTTGAGTCGGAAATAGGGTATTTCTTTCAATTATGAAAGTTACTTCATATATTTTAATTTTAGCCCAGATGATCAGACTTTGAATTCTGAAATACCTCAAGCTAAAAGAACTCCACCTCAGCTATATATAGCAGATCCTGTCAACAGTCAATTTCCAGGGCAGTCAGCTGTTTATGTAGCTGAAATCCCTCCAAAGCAAGAATTTGAGGTGTTTTGTGATGAGACAGTTCCAAATTCTTATGGGTATCAAAAGAATTCCTCAAAAGGCCACCTGCCTTATAGGCCAGCTGTAATTTTCAATATGGAACAGAATCATGCCAATCGTGACTGTGACTTGCCTATAAATTTCCAGCCAAGACCTAGCAATGTTGAGGTGATAAAAAATAGACTTTCTGGTAATCCCAGGCATTGCAATTGGGATCAGTTCGACTCGGATGAAAACATGCCTCCTGCTAAAGTTCCTAACTGGCAAAGAGATCCACAATCATATGAAATTGCAAAACAGATAAATAAAGAACTTCAGACCAGAAGACATGCTGAAGGTATTGATTATCATTCAGATGATGCATCTAATGGCAATAGACCAACTGCGAATTCTATACACCGTGCTGTAATTGATGGTGACATTCCTTATAATTATTGTGTTGGAGGTTCTTTAGAGAGCTTAAAACAACCCAAGAAATTACATTACTTCCCCAGAGTGGTACCCGGTGTGCCAGTAAGATATGGTGGGAGCTTCAATGACATATACCGTGTTCAGGTATGTTCCTATTTGGTAGTTCATTTTATTATTTAATAAATAATAATGTCTTAGAATGTTTGTTAGTATTTTTTACTGTCATTGGCTATCTGTTATATTTCCATTCTTAGAAATGACAAAATATAAAAATTTTATATTTACTAAAATGACAGTTTGTATAAGACTTTAAGTATAAAGTTTAATTTTTATCTCTTATTCAGTAAAGGGAAAATACCGTTAACTGATATTTAGTTTTTAGTTGTTAATTTTAGTGTGCTAAACCTTAAACTTTTTCTTCTTAAAACTTAATACAGCATTTTAAATAAGTGCTTACATACTTATATAATGTGTTTAATAAAATTTTTGCATAAAATTTGCTTTCAGGAATTAGAAAAAATTTCAACAGTTCCAAATCAATCAACACATGACAGAGATGGAAACATTCTGAAAAAAAGATGGTAAGTTGTTTGTTTGATGGTGTAATACACAATGTTAAGATGTAATATTGTTTATGTCTATTGTCCTGATGACAGGAAAAAACAGAATCTTTTAATTTAGTGAGTTATATTTTATGTATTGTTATCTTTAGTACTAAATTTGTCCATTAAAATTTATTAGTTTAAAGCAAGTTTCTTTTTAACTTTTTCCACTTGTGACCCTTATCTGGGCAACAAAAATATTTATTGGCCCTCCTCTACACATGGAAAGGTTTTTCACAATCCCAAGTACACATGTAAGTTAAAAAAAATTAGCATAAAATAATTAGTTGAATGTGTTTATTTGTAAAATTTTAATGAAATGCTTTTAATTAATATAAATTTTCCAATAGATTTTTACTCACTAATAATGAAGAATTTTCAGAAATACTTACTGTCAATGATTCTGCAACCCTTCTTGCTATTATGACCTGTAGTTTAAGAAGCCCTGGTTAAAATGTTTGAAGAATTTGATAGATTTCATCAAAACTTAAATGCAGAAGTTAAAAACTATTCCTAAAAATCTGTACAATTTAAATCTAGAAAGACTTTTTCTGTACTTAAATGTTATCAGAATAGAATAACTAGATATTTATGAATCAGAATATTTCAAATTGCATTATAGTAAATTAGCTGCTTTATGAGCATTGATTAAGAAAAATCTTGTTTTCCTAAGTGGTTTTTCAGCTGCAGAATGAACAAATTTATATAACTGTTAGGAGGTGCAGTATGATTATTAAAAATAGCACCTTTTAAAAAGAAAAAATATCTGCAAGGCTTTTAATCATTGCTATTTAGATCATGTAGATATTTATTTTTGTAGTAAAGAACAGTGTTATAACTGAATGCACCTTGTTCTGTAAAATAACAGACTACAAGGAACTTCTATTGTTCACAATAACAATGCTACTTTTAAAAATTCCTAATTAACCATCACCAACTTAACCAAGAGATTGGTCTTGTTAAGTTACTGATTTTTGTAGCTTTGCAGACTTGTGCAGAAATTCATTGGAATAGTTTCTACAGTATGGCGATTAATTAATTGAAAACTTTCTGTGTTGCACAGCTTCTGTACCCAACTTGGACTGGATAAAAATTTAAAAAAAACAAAAAAAAACAATATTCTGCTGAAAATGACTTTGTTGATATTAAAGATATGTATTAAAAGAAATATTTTTTTTAAATGAAAATTGTTCATGATTTATAATAGTTTATTTGCCCTATTGCCTACTTTAGGTATGAACCGGAACTTTTGCCTCCTGAGGTAGCTGCTTGTGAATGTAATTTTGCATCTCCTAATGAAGTTTTGTCAGGTTTGTCTGGTCTCAAAGTTTCCGATTCTCTCACTCCCCAAGTTCACAGGCATTTGAGAAGACATACTATGGTTGACCCTTCAACAGTACTTTATGGGAACCGTGAGGCACTGGAACTTAACAGAATCAATCGAGTAAGTTTCTTGCAACATTAGTTTTCACTTTTTAAAAATTCCTTTGAGAAATTTCAATGTCTTAAAACTGCATTCCCTCAGATCCTTTGCTGAGGATTATTTTTATTATGTAATCTTGAAAAAAAAATTATGTTTGCAGTTTATTTTATTAAGAGTTAAATAAAGCTTTAATTTTATTCATCTTCACATTTGTACTTACCTTTCATTAAACTTCCTTAAAGAATTCAGGCAGATGTGTCCAGAAATGTAAACAAAAAATGCCCGCTTACCAGTCTGTTGCATACAGATAACTGCTGGCTTGCATTTCAATTCTTGATTATTTCACACACACATATATATGTATATATATATATATCAATATCATGAAAGTCAAAAAATATTAAAATAAAATGGAGAGACTGTAGTAAATCGGTAAAAGCGTATAGATGCTCATCAGGGTAAGTAAAATCTATACGAACCGTTAAAATTAGTGAAATCATAATGTTTTCTGCGAACAGTGTTGGCATATAGCTAAAAAACACTGTCCTTTACCCCGAACATTATGATAAACCAAGAATTTGAATGAAATACAAATAAAAGAAATGAAATTACTAACCTAAAACTGAGAGATGCTACCAACGGGAGACGCGACAAAGGGAATAACTGAACACGTCATGTAGTGACCGGATGTAATTCTTATATATATACACACACACACAGGGTGATTATAATTAAAGTTGCACTTTCAAAAGGCTGTAAAAAAAAACCACTGGTCAGAATGACCTGATATTTCATCTGAGTATATATGAAGTAATGGGAATTTGTTTTGCGAAAGAAAAAAAATAGTTCAAAAGTTGGCGCTGTACTCGTAATAATATTCTAAAAAAGATTGCTTTAAAAGATATGCTAATTTTAAGATGCTAATTAAAAGATGTGACATGCACATCGCGCATTACACCTGTGATAAAAAGGTGGGGAACATGCAGTTCCTGTTATTCTGCATCTGAGAAGGTAGTCATGATGCTATCGTTGAAGGATCGGGTTCTGCTTGTGAAGCCTTTTTACAAGAATGGTGACTGTGCGGCAGTTGCATTGAAGAAATTCCGGACATTAAAGGGTTTAAAAAGCGGCTCTTGTCCGATGACTGCATTCAGTCTGAAGAAGATGATTGATAAATTCGAAGAGTTGGTTTCATATGTGCAATGTGACAGAGGTAGGAAAGGAATTGCTTCAACGTTAATGGAGGATGTGGCTACAGCATTGTAGGAAGTGTCAAGCAGTGCTTTGGGAATGTGCAATGTACGGGAAATTTCTCGAACTTTAGACATGCCTGTCAGCACGGTTCGTAAAATTTTACGAAACATCAGGAATTGGTTCCTCTGACCTGCCAAAACGAGAAGCTTTCGCCCTGCAATTTTTTGCTCGAATGGAAGTGGATAATGCATGGCCATGGAACATTTTGTGGACAGACGAAGCCCATTTCCATCTCCAAGGTTCTGTTAGTACTCAAAATTGCAGAATATGAGCAAGAGAGAATCCATTCCATATGCAACCATTGCCTCTTCATTCTCAAAAGGTCACTGTGTGGTGCGTAAGGGTGTTTTGGGGCTTTAAAGGTCAGGATCGATGAAGATATGCAGAAATTTTCTGGAAGCCATATCATAAGAACCATTGCAATAAGTAGAGCTCCTATAAGGAATCTACCTAAAAAGATATTAAAAAATCATGTTCTAAAATTCCCTCCCCCCCCCCTCTTTAAATCTTTTTATAAAAAGCTTTTGGTCCCTTTGAATTCATTTATCATATGTTATTTTTTTATATTTCAGAATTCATTACCGCCCTCTGGGGGCCTTCCTTTGGATAAAGGCATTGATTGCATACCATTAGCTGCTACTAATTGGTAATTACAAATTAGTTATAGAGGCTGCACTCGAGAACAGTTAGTGCCTATGCTGGGATCAAATCTGATCTTGTTACGTGAGATTTGCTGCTCAAAACAAAAGACATTTTAATAGTGATTTGACATTGAAGTGTAAGTTCAAATCATGTGTTTGTTGATATGTCTTTTATTGTATTGATGGTAACTGACAGATTGGTATTAAATCCATACTGATCATTTTTAAAATGTTAAGAGAACAGGATTTGTATGTACATGACATAAATGATGAAAGATGTTGAATGTTTAAAGTCCAGAGTCTATTCTTTTCATATTTTTAATATTTATTCCCACTCTTGTGGGATTCAGAACTTTCTGTTTCCTTTATCTGGAAATAAGTATTCCTTTAACCATTTTAATCATCAGTGTGTATAGCATTCTCCGTATGTTTCATGTCCGAGAATCTGATTGTATAGCAATTTTTGTATGTGTCTCTAATGAGTCAGATCCAAAACTTACTTGAAAGTACTCCAAAAAGCTTTTTAGTGCTAGTATTGTAACAAAATTTCCAAATTGTACAAAGTTGCATATATTTATACTGCATTTTTAACTTCGTTTTAGTACAGTAATGCATAAAGTTCAAATAATTTGACATCTGCCTTAGTATCTTAGATACATATGATGTGGATTTCTTATTAGAAAAATCTGTGGATTATATATAAGCATAAATGCTATATTAACTTGAATTATGATTTTAAATTTCATTTATGAAAATTTTTTCTGTGAAATATTTAAAATTATGTGAAATTTCTGTTTCTAAATTCATATTTAATTAAACATATTAAATCCAATTTTGAATTCTTATATCAAATAAGTATCAACCTCTTAGTTAAACATTGCATAATTCTAGAATCTTTATAGTATGATTAAATTTCCAATGGTATTTTATTTTATTTTCAGAAATAAAATACCATTAAAAGTTTATTTAATAATTAAAATTTTAATGTAAATTATAAATGAAAATGACTTAAAGAATTTTTGAGAAACAAAGCAAATTTTGTTTAGAAGTAAAACTGATTTATTTTCAGGGTAATTAATAATGAACTTTGATTCTTTTACAACTGGTTTGCATTGATTTGCTGTACAAGTTAGTAAAAAAAAAAAAAAAACTGAGCTACAATATAATATTGCCTTAAAATTTCTATGTAGTGTAGATTTATAAAATACATTTGACCTTTTTTTTTTCTTTTTTACTTTTAGCTAGCATAGTAATCAAAGCAATAACATAGTAATTTGTCTAACATCTTTGTCACTAAGTAGAATAAAAAGGTAGAAAGTTAGATACTTGGTTTCCAAAGACATCTACAGAATGCTTTCTGTAAGTGCCTGGTTTTTATAGGAAAAAATTTGACTGAGGATACATTTCTTATATTTTTAAGCAACTGGCAAATCATAAGAGGAAGAATTTTCATTTACACATGAAAGCAAAATGAGACTGAATTAATACATGTTCTTATCAATTTATAAAAATAAATTTTGTACATAGATATTATTTATTTTATCTAGCATATAAACATTTATCTTTTTTCTGTTCTACTGATGATTCCATCTTTATAGAACTTTAAAAAAAAAATTTTTTTTTAAATCACTAAAATAATTTAGAGCAGTTGTGGGGCTAGGAGATAAAGTGACTGATGTCTTGGATTTCTTTGCTTTGAAGTACAAAAGTATCATTTTGGAAGTCTGATTAAAATACCATGGTTTATTTGTCCTCTGCGTAAAACGTCTTGTTATGTCACCAAGTAAGAATGGCATTATCGGAATAATTTTTATAATTTATGATTAAGGTATAATGATACTCTATTAAAGTACTTGGAAACAGGGGTTTTTTTATTTATTCTGTTTTTTCCTGTATTTGATTTAAAATGTAAGTATTTTAAATGTTACAGTTATTTGTAGTAAGTTATCCCATAACATGTAACCATTTATACTCAAATGATTCTGTTAATTCTATATGTAGATAAAATCTGTACATTTTGTATACACTTATGAATGGTGTAAATAGAGTAAAATTTTTCCATAAATATTGGATAAAAAATTATATCTTAATTAAATTTGTTATTAAATTTACAATGTATTTATTGCATGAAGATTGATTTAGATTCAGGAAATGTTCAGATCTCAGGCTTTCTTTTTGTTAGGTTGATTTACTGCATGTTTTAATTTATTATTATCTATGTACAATAAGTATATGCATGAATTTTTTTGGATAAAAAAATTATAGATACATATTTGACTGTGTGAATTTTTTTCACAAAACTAGTTTTTTTCATGAAGTACAAATTTGTTTCTAAATGAAAAGTGGCCTAAATTCTTGTTTTAAAGAATTAAAAAAAAAAGAATGCATTTTTATATAAAGAAAATGCTGCTGTATGTATACACTGGCGTAGCAAGGTTAATGGTGAGGACATTATGTTTTTCTTTACCTCTCTCCTTGTCATATTTGACATTATAAAGTTTGAAGCACCCCCTGAGGATGGTGGTTCATGGTATTTATATCCATTCACCCCTGCCCATTGCTGTACCATTGTATGTATCCAATAAACTTGACACATTTTTATCTGCAATTCGTAGAAATTAAAATGCTTATGGAATTCTTAAAAGAATGTTTCAATTTATTTCATTTCCTTCTTTGTTATGTATGAGATTATTCATTCACTGTCACTTTTTCACCCATAGAAAAATCTCTTCTTGAATACTCATTTTAACAGCATGTTTCTTGCCTTAAATTACAGAAAAAACAATCGATGCCATTTGATAATATTGATATTATTTTGATATATTTTTTGTATACATTTTGGTCATCAGAATGTGAATATTTTAATTACAGATTACGAGTTTCAAAACAATGAGTTTTTGCTTTAAACTCGAAACTAAATATTTTTGGTTATATTTAGTTTTTGTATTTCTCTTCCTGTATGTTTTGTAGTGCATATAGTCTTAAAATATATATATCCATGTATATTATTCCATTTAAGATTCTTTAGATTCAGATTTATAATTTTTCACAATGAAAGAAACGGTATAAATAATAATATTTGATTGCAAAGTTTAGAAATGTGTTTTTTACTAAATTGTGTATGTAAATGAATACATTTTGTGTGGGAATCTCATCTCATTTGTGCTAATATAAGTTAATATTTATCAGTACTGGTATGTAATTTATGTTGGATCTTGTACGTAAAATGACACTAGGCAGTGTGATTAATAAATAGTGATATTGAATTATCTTACTTCTTATTAGTGTTTGAAATTGTGTTTTATTTATTTTTAAAGAAAGAGACAATCGGAATGCTGTTGAGCAAAACCACTTTCTTCCTTTCCTTTCCACACTTTGTTCTGATCATTATAAAGCTCCTTTTAGTTTGTAACTAGCAAAAACACTTAAATGTGCTGCTATTATACAAACTCTTCAATTAAAAAAAATTTTTGAAGTATTGTTCTGAACTAAATGTAAAGCAAAATTGTTGAGTTATTGAATTAAATTTTAAAAGAGGGTAGTGTTTTCACCGCCCCTGATAAATATAATAATCTCTGATACTTGTAATGTATCTAAAACCACCCAATTAAAATTCATGTTTAAAACATGTGTCAAAAGTTATCAGTCATGCTTCATCATTTTAAATACCTTCATTGTTGTAATTGAGGAGAAATTTTCAGGCACTGAAACAGTGGCGTACCTGTGGGGGGCGGTCCACCCTGGGCGGCACTTCAAAAAAAGAAAAAAAACACCATCCCTAGTCATATATATCCCCTCTCCAACTATCCGTCTATGTAAAGAAGTTTTAAATCAATAATGTTAAGGTTCTGGGTAAGCTTCAGAGTCAAATGACTGGAATTTATAACATTTGCAGGACTTATTTTTGATTTTACGTTTTATTCCATTTTAACAATAGTATTAGTTCGACGCTAAAACAAACAAAACCAGTATTGTATTAACCTCGCATTAACTCAGAAGGACAGCTAGAAATTACACTTCTTTTTGCTTTTTTTTCTTATGAGGATAGGTGTAGGACTTGCACAATTTTTACTTTTTACACAATCTTAGGGAAACAAAATTCTGTAACATTTTTAATCCTTTGTTTTCTTGTGTCCGCCATTATGGACTTTGAGTTCGCGTACCCCAATTGGTCTTTCGTGTACGCCCAGGGGTACAGGTACCACAGGTTGGGAACCTCTGTTTTAGAGAAAAAAATATCATTAAGAGATTAATTATATGACTGATATTATGGTCGAATGCAGAGCATCCTTGGACATTGAGAGCAGACAGTGAAATACTACTTATTCTCATTAACAAGAATACATGTGAACTTTTTGCATCAGAAATCCTTCTTGGGAGATTCTATTGGGAAGGATTTTAGAGGTATTTTATTGAACAACTGGACATCTCACTGAAATTCTTTACATTCCATGAACAATCTCTGGAATTACACATCTTCACTGCTTACTAATAAGCGCAATTCAAGTTCTAATCTAATGCTTGAAGGAAAAAGCATAAAAGACCCTGTCTGCATCAAATCGCACTTGTATAAAATGAGTAACGAATACCTTGCTTTTAAGAAAAATATCTTTAGAAGCTTTTTTTACTTATTCCCAAAAGTAAAATGCTTTAAACCTTTTCTGTTTAAATTAATAATTCCGTTATAGTTTTCCTGGATAATGCAATAAAGAATGAACGTTCTTCACACGGAAAACCTGCGAGAAAAACTTGCAAAGGAGGGTAAAAGTGATTTATCATCACCTGATTTTTAAATTTATGTTTTGGAACGAAGAATTCGTAATTTATTGTCACTCTATTAAAAAGAATGGTCTATTTATGATTGTATAGGACGTATTTCTGCCGGTTACTGATCGATTAGAGTGTTAGTAACAAGTTAATTTCTGCGACTTGGGGGTCTATTCTGGTAACCCCGGTTGGGTTGGGAGACGTCACTTTTTCCATTGTTAACAGTCGAGAAAAGTGACGTTTCCCAACCCAACCGAGGGTACCAGAATAGACCCCTTGTTCAGTTAGTAGGAGTGAAATAAGTTGTTAGCAATGTACATCGATAATTACCATTTTTGGCACATCGAAATTCAAGTTATCTGCATTCATTTAAGCGTTGTTAAAGAATTGAACAACGCTTAAAATGTAAATAAAATTTTGATAAAATTCTTTCGAAAAAGCAAACTGTAAAACGGTGTATTAAATTGCTTTGTGTTTCATTCGTTAACAAAAGTCTTGGTGTACGTGGACGATGTCTATGAAAAGATTTCTTACAAAATCGAATGTTATCCTCTGGAACCTGTTATATTTTCTGACACTTTCACGATAATATCTTTTCAATCTTCTGTTCTTTTTTTATTTAATTGTAAAAATAAACGCTCTTTAATCTTAAAAGTTTAACCTCCCCTTATTTCCTAGAAGCATTTTTTTTTTGACAATTTGGGTTTCCCCCCTTCCTGCTATAAGCTCATGTGACACCCGAAATATTATTCTTATGATTTGAAATGGCAGCGGAAAAAACAGACTGTCTGGAGAATACACAAAGAAATTCGAGATGCCTTTTGTGAGAAAGACGCATTGTTCTACGTCGAAAAGTAACAGGATTTTCTAAATTTTTAGAGGATCATATATTATGCTCTAAGACAAAGATTTAAGCGGAGATGCCTATGTTTATCAAGAAAGTTGAACTATTTATATTTTTGTAGAACTAACACCTTACCTCACTTCACTCTTCAATAATTAATGAAATGGAGACACTTTAAAAAAGCTAAAACTTTATAAGGCTATTTTAATTATTGTTTCATGAAAACAATTTTTATGCGTTTTTGATGTAAAATGTCTTAGTCATTCGATTGGTGGTTTAAATATTAAGAAAGTTATAATTTTTTTTATTAAAAATAAGTTTTTTAAATTAAAAAGTTATTTTTTAAAAAGATTTAATTTTGAAATTATTTTATTGAATAAAAAAATTTCACTACCTGTAGATATGATCTTTTTTGTACTATATTTCGAATACAGTAAAGAAGAGAATTCCATTGAGTTTACTATGAGGGAAATTTTTCCAATGTTGAAATCTGGGGAAACTCCATTAATATATTTGAATGCGAGTAGATTTCTGATTAATTAATATTTGGTTATAGAGGTTTATTACTTATAGTTAATTAAAAATTCCTAAAATTATATTAATATCATTTACGATTTTTATTCTCTATAAAATGTATTTTATGATGCAATTAAAAATTGCATATCTTCAACATTTCTTTTATCTGTTTAGTGGGAAAAGTTCTTTTTGCATCACCTACAAACCATAAATCCAAAAAATCAGTTTTGATAAATTCTTTTGAATGAAATCGTTTTTATCGTATTTGTTTAATATACATTGCCTACTTGTCAGAAATCAGTTGCTCAAATCAACAGCACTTCCCTAAACACATTAACCTGAGAGGAAACAGCTGTGCATTTCAACCGGTCATATAGTACCTGATTTTTCGTAAGACAAATACATTTAAATAAAATGACGGTCAGATTTGTGTTTTCTATTTATTGGTATAACATCGAATATGCATTTTTTTAAACAATACTCGATTCAGTATCTGAATCTTTGTTGGGCTGACCATTGACATCACAATATGTAGTAATGTTTCGTGTGTTTCTTTCTAAGCCAGCTGTTACAGAATACTTGTGTGTTTCAGGATATTGTATGTTGCATGTTTTCCAGAGCTCTAAAGTAAAGATTTAAGAATTTAAAAAACTAAAATCAACCTTAAGTGTTCAATGTCATTAGAAAATGGTATGCCTAAAGCGCGTGTCTTTTATCTGACAATGGGGGGGGGAGTAATTATAGATTAATCACTTTATAGGTTGTAATTAACCTTCTAAAATTATAAGGTTGTTTTGTAGACTTTTCTTAGATTTTTCAGAATGCCCAGTTTCTACCATAATGGAAGGACACTCAAAATTCGGACTGTCAGGAGTTGATCCATGTCCAGATTTCGGACTATTCGACTGTCTAATGTTACTGCAAACGTGCTACTGTCGATAAAAAATTCAAAGAAAATATCAATGTAATTCACGTCAGAGCTTTCTAAACTATGATTTCCAACCACACATGGAGCCGCGATAACTTTCATTCTTGGTTATTTTCTCCACTATTAATAATCAAAAACATTTCTGAGACAAAATGTTGCTCAAGATATTCCACTAAAATATATCCAGTAACTGTATTGAATGTCATCAATTAAAAATTTCAATTTGCGTATTTTAGCTTCCTATTTAATTGTATCCTTGGAAATATATATATAAATGCCCGGCTAAATATGGGAGTGCTAATATTCTTTGTGACCGGAAAGGGGTTAGAACTAGCAAAAGTTGAATTCGCGGTTTCTATGCTTTTAAAAGAAGTGTTTGTGTGTCTGCGATGTGCAGACAAATCTGTCACACTTACAGCCGTAAATGGAACTCGAAGCTGAAGTTTTAAAATTTAATCTAGAACATTTTTTATTTAATGTTCTGTGCTGTTAATCGATTTTTCTCACGTAATTGCCTATAGTATCGTTTGCGATGATCGTAGAAAAAAAATCGATGCACCATAGGATAGAACAAATTTGTCGCTCTAATGAAATTTGTTTCGAACGCCTAACGTAATTGACTGAATTTTGAAATTTTTTTAAAAAATAGTAAATTTTCTCGAAAAATTTTAAGAATATGATTTCTCTATCAGATAATTCTAATTTCGTTATCATTTTCAAATTTTTTGAGATAATAACTGGAACATTTTTCTCTAATTTAAAACAAGAACGCGGTCGAAATACCTTTTCAATTTTTTAATGTTAATTAAAAATTCTTGTATTTTAAACTACTTATATTATCTTTCAGCCTGCACGTGTCGTATTTTGTTTCGTAATTCTGTATATCATTTGAATTTTCATCTGCTTCGATTTTTCGAAGATTCGTCATTATTTTGGAAATTATTTTTTATTGCTTTTAGTTTCAATCATCTTGCATATTTAAGTTTCGTTTGTTAAGAAAAAAAAAGTAATGGGAATCCATTGTTTAGCAAGCTAACTGTTTTATAGAAAAAAAGCTTGATTACGTTATTTCCAGATTTCTTAAGCTGTTTATCTTCCTATATTTTCGAGAGGCAATTATTTTCCGAAATTGAAAAATGAAAAAGAAAATGAAACATTAATTAATCATAAATTAAGAAAGAAATTGAACTCAAAATAGTTATTCAACAGATTTTTAAAAAAGTGCTTTAAATCAATATAATTTTCCTATCCAATTTTGCAAACAAATTTTGAAGAATCTTTTATGAAAACTTTTCCGCGACATCATTAGTGTTCTACGCGAACCCATATGGGTGTAGAATGCTAATAGTGATACTAAAAACACTAAAACCATATTAATATTGACAGTTTAAGTTTCACCAAAACTTAAAACGTTTTAGTTGCGATGATAAAGAAACAGCCATACAGATATCGATTAAATTATTATCCCATTGGTGATATCAGAATGTTGCGAGACTAATTCTGTAACACGCCAACAGATTAGCTGTACATTTTTTTGTTTTAGTTACTTCTTCTATAGCAGGACCAGGTCCTGGCCTATAGACACGCGTGTTGCGACGGTTTTAACACATTAGTTGCCACGACTCACGTGTGAGATTCGAATCATCTATGTAATTACCATCCGATTAGGTAGTAGGTATGAATTGAATTTAACCGCCGCCGTGTGAATCATATTTGATTCACATGGCGATTAACACATCAAACACATTTTTAGTGTTCGCGTTATCATTGCTATAATTAAGAGCAAATCTTCAAAAGTAATATAAAGACAGAAGAATCAAGCCTAAAACATTATCATGCTGCAGTGTTTCGGACTCGAGCTTCGAATCTCCTTTTTTTTTTTTTT
>BGPR01029748.1:0-19088 GCA_013235015.1 Araneus ventricosus | reverse complement strand
TATTAGTTAGAATCATGACACTACTTTACTGCGATGTTTCCTTACTGGACTTCGGATTGTACTTTGTCCAATCGAATTGTACTTTGACGTGGAAAAAATACACAAAATTTTTATTGCTACAAGTTGTTGGGTAGGCCAACCAAAACATGTCATTATATTATGTAACCGGATATAGGACCGGATAAGGAGGAAGGAGAAGTTGAAATATCGATTTTTGGCGTTTAAATAAAAGGATATTAATCTGAATGGTAAAATTTAAATAGGAAAGTTATGGGTAATAAAACAATCTATAAAATGAGCTGTCGAATGTTATGATAGCTTAGTTAGGTCAGGAGATACAATAAACGAACGTAATTTTATAAAATATTTTTAATTTGGTTTTAAATTGAGCGAAATGTTTTCAATTCCAAAGCAGTATGTGTTTTACCGGAGGGAAAACTGGTAAAAATTACAAATCCATATCTGCATTATTTTTTGATAAATTCAACTTTGTCTCGAAATTCTGTTCTAAAAGTATCATTCTACAGTTTCAAATGCCATCTATATCGTTGTTTTTTTAAAAAAAGGTGAAAATTGAGTTTGAAGTTATTATTATACCTGAACGCATGCTTCATTGTGCCTAAAAGCATTCAGACCTAATAACCTAATAACTGAGACAGAATTATAACTTCAAATTTAATTTTCACCACTTTTTTTTGAAAAACAACCGTATAGATGCCATTTGAAATTGCAGAGTAGGAATTTTTTTTCGCTCCTCGGATTCGGATTGATAGAAAAGTTCTTACAAGCATTTTTAATAAAAATTTAGCAAGATAAAAAAAATGTATAATAGTTTATGTAGAATAGAAATTTTTTTTCGCTCCGCGGATTCGAATTGATAGAAAAGTACTTACAGGTATTTTTAATAAAAAATTAAGCAAGATAAAAAATGCATCACAGGTACAGCGTTTACTATATGTTTTTAATCAACCATTTGAGTACTTATATGCTGAGGCACATACTGTGTCATTATTAGTTCTCTTTTTTATATTTTTTCTCTTATTTGTTATTCTTGTAATAATACTTTATCCTATTGTTCCAAAAATCGTCCGGTGGGTTTACAGCGAAAACCGTCCAACAAGGAGAAAAATGGAGAACGAATATTCTATTCCATGAATATTCTAGAAAACAAGAAGCAAAGGTGACATGAAAAACAGTACTTGTATAGGAAAAGCAACACAAGCAGACAGAAAGTCACTAATAATAACAGAAACACCACTATCAATAACTCTCAGCGTCTAACAACTGACAAATTCGCGCTGCGAGTAGACTCCAAAAAGATAATTTCCTCGTTTGGGCGTGACGTCGCATCAAATATTCCAGAAGAATCTCCATATCTCCGTTCCTAATAGAGATAGAGAGCTAATTCTTGTATTTTCGAGAACCTTCATTTTGGCGTCAGAGTTTCCAAAATAGTCGCCAATGTCGGGGATAATTTCCTTCAATCCAATACGCATCTTTGTAAATCTCGCTTTCCAACTGTAAGACTAACATGGCAGAGGAGTGACATTAATTATATAATTTTAATTTTACAGCCGATAATGAGAATTTTACTGAAAATAAAGAGGTCTAAATATTTTCATCACGAAATAATAACGTGAACTTCACTACCATCTCCGAAACTTAAGTCGAAATTAATAACATTTATGCTCTTTACTACCTCTAATTTAGAAGTTTCATTTCTCTATTCAAGTATGCTTAGCATATTAATTGATTGCAAATGTTTAATACTTCTAAAAAATCTTCTGTTCAGTTACAATGAATTGCAATGTTTCTTTATCTACTGGCAGATTAGTATACTAAAGTGTTCCAGAAATGAAACTTAACCAATTTAATGATACATATAAATATACATATATTAGTCTAGTCACTAAATTTTTTTAAAAATGTAATTATTAGATTTATATTAATAACTAAATAAGGAATTGGTAATATTAAAGCAATCTCCATTCATTATTAATTTTTCTTATAAATTTTGAAAGAAAAAAAAATTAAAGAATGCATTCTCAGTCCTTTAGAGACCGCAGTAGGATTCAGATGCATAAGTTATGAAACTCTTCTTTAAAGCATTTCACTTTTACTGAGAAATTTGCGTAGGCCCTGTCACACGTATGTTACACGTGACAGTATTTTCGCATTCATTGTTTTTTCCTCAGGGGAAGATATTCACTTGCATATTAATGAGCGAGTTCAACACTAAGCTTCGCAACAGTCTCTAGGTGAGTATCTCTTCTATTTAAATAGGTCAAAGTCAGATAAAAAGCCTCCTGAGCGAAATAGGTTTTTATCTGTTTTTTCGGAGTGTGGTACACTTTATGAATCCTTTAATGGTATTACTACAATAAATCACGTTTCTGGCGTTATATGGCTGAAATACTTCCACCGCTTAGATCTTTATTTAATAAAAAAATTAATAAAAGCATACAAACGCAATTAAATTCTTTTTAAAAAATAAACGTACCCGTGCGTAGTGTCACTGATTTGTGTGCAAAAAAATACATATTTATATCGTTTATTTATTAAGAAGAAACAGCTTATTCTAAATGCATTGTAAAGCAAATACATTTGAATTCATATGGGTATTTAATACAAGTTTACGTGCTTTTATTTATCTTGATTTTTTCAAGATTGTAAAGATGGAATTTTTTAATAATTTTTTCATTCATTACCTGACATTTTAGAGATTTGAAATTCTGTACAGTCGTGTGTTCTCTCTGATAATAAAATATTTTGATATTTTCAGAACTTGTTTACCATATAATTGCTTAATATTAATTTAATATCGGTTCCATTTAAGAAACGCCACCTGGTAGTGAATTTGAGAAATACTGATTGCAGGATTCCATAATAATGAAAAGCTAAAAAGGAATGAATAATAAAAATAAAGAAAGTTTAAAAACAATCTGATTAGGGAACTATAAAGAAGAAAATGTATTTTTTAAAATAAAAAATCCGGAGATCAAAGACAAAGTAGGAAACGTGAGACGTACAAAAATCAATACAACAAGAAAATTAAGCAACAATAAAAATATCATAAAAAAGAAAATTTCTACTAAAAATTTAAATATATTTACGAATGCGGTCAATTTTCCAATTTACTTATAGAATGTATGCTTCACTGTTTTACGATTAATCTAACATATATACTATAAGGAACATTCGTGCAATAGGTAGTTAGAATCGTCAAGAGGTATGGAAGTGTATCCTTCTTAAAAAACGCACTGTCAGTTTTATATACAGAGTGACTCAAAACTTAAAGGTAGACCAGACATGCCAATAGAAATGAATTTTACGTAGGGACATAGGAGGGGATGCCATTTCTGAGTTAGAAGCTTTGTTCGGTCGAACACCAACATCATTTATTCCATTAATTGGCTAACGAAAGTGGGATGAAGTTGTACAGCAATGTTGAAATGATAGACATGCATTTAAGTTAACATTAAGCGACTTTCATTCAATTAAAAAAAATTAACCAGTTCATCACAGGACATGAGACTGTCTCCACAGGTTCGATTTATGTTCACACGATCATTTCGTCTGTGGAAATAAATGTATTCCAGACCATTGCGTAACAGAGTGCCCTGTGACAAAAACTTGTCATTTCAGCAAGCTCAGTGTTGGAAAAATTAACCAGTTCATCACGGGACATGAGACCTTTGTGACCTATCTCCACAGGTTCGATTTATGTTCACAAGATCATTTCGTCTGTGGAGATAAATGTGTTCCAGACGACTGCGTAACAGACCGCCATGTGACAAAAACTTATCATTTAAGCATGCTCAGAGCTGGAAATCTATAACAAAACAACAAACATAATATATCTAGCACGATTTACGAACAGTATGAAGATTCTACATAAATGAAGGCACGATATCATCCTTGAGTAAGAAAGATTTTAATCGCATCCAATACCCACTAAGATATTCACTACAGACTTCTTTAATATCCTTTGCATGTTAAATTTTGATTTATTTCCCCCTTCCATCTGTGATTCTTCTTTACGCCGAAAGGGTGGTGTTTAACTAAAAAACTTCATCAGGTCCATTCCCTCCCCCGATGTATTATTATTAATTATAATTTAGTGTGTGGAAGAGCAGCGGTGCGTTTGTGTTGTGAAAACTTCAAACAGGCGCTAGTCTCAACATGAACAGTTTTCACGCTGTCAGGGAAGGTTGTGTGAAGCTTTATCTTTCACAATTGACACTCATTTTAGTCAAAACAGAAAATCTATTGTACAACAGTTGTAGAAAAAAGCTGTCCTAAACGCAATCCTCGTAAAGATACAAGAGCTATCGCTCGTACCATCGTGGCATACCGATAAGGACTCCTCAATGAATATTACATGGGGATGCATGCTGCGCGAGTTCTTACACCGCTTTCCATTTCAAAGAATTCAGACTGGCAGATCTCGTTGCCTGTGCCACCTGATACATTAGTGCTTGCTACACTATATTGCAAAGCCAGACTTCCCACCATGTGTTCGATTGTTTTTGTGTAGTAATATGTTCACGAGAAGTTTTTGGGATATTTAAGGCAAAGAAATTTCAAATTCATAAAATATAAAAAAGCAATTTATAGCTATGTGATAAGCAAATATCTATATATTTAAAATAATTGGCAAAACCACCCCCAACCACTGAACCGATTTCGATAAATTTTATTTCAAGCTTATGACCTCTAGATATGTCATCAAGGGTCGCCTGCCCCCACCACTCCCCATTTTCGAGAGATTGAAACATAAAACTTTGGTAGAGTCCCTCAGCCAACCAATTTATTTCACAAAGTTTAGGATTTTTCTATTTCGCCAATTTATTTCACAAAGTTTCAATTATAACCAAGGTTATTAATATTACGGTCTAGCAGCTGGTCACCGGAGGCGGCTAGTTGTAGTATTAAAATGCATTCATTTTGATTCTTTTGTTGATTATATTACTTATCGCAGTAAAAGGCATATCATTTTGATTAGTCGTGATATTACTTTTACTATGAATGTTGTGGCACACTATTACTATTTCTGCACATTAGAGCACTATAACTAAATGAAAAGTAGAAAGTACTTAACAATAATTTATATATTATGTCTCTGATTACTGAAAATAAACTAGTAACAGAATATACGTTTTAATACGCTTGTCTTTTATCTTTTCCTATTGCGAGATCCCGGTTGTCTAGCGGTAAATTCTCAGCTTCGGAACCAGAGTTCCCAGCTCGAAACTTGATTCCAAGCAAGAGCCATCATGGATGTGGGACTGCCACATGCATCCCAAATCTGAGCTCGTTAACTTAACGCTCTCTCGTTGGTGAGGCGTAAAGATAACCACACTACTCGGCCTACCCAAGGAGGGTGCAAGGCCGGTAGAGGGCCAGCGGGGAGAGAGTCGCTCCACCAGCGGGATTTATTGGTTACAATAAGATGATACAGGCATTGCCCGAACAGGGGCAGTACTTTTAAATACAAGAGAGCTGGGAGTGTAAACATGGTTCGACCCACCTCGGTGGGGAGAGAATACCTTGATTTACTGCTCGGGCAAGCAAGGAACAGTAAAAATATATAAAAAATAGATAAGTATTGAAAAACAAATAACACAGAAAAAGCAGTAAAATTCAGATATATAAATAAGTCAAAGATTGAAACCCCATAGTATAAAAACAAAACACACACAAACAACACTACACATCACACAAAACACAAATAAAAACGGTACCAAACATAGAATTAAAAATACAAAAATTATTAATAATAATAATAATAATAATAATTACTTCTGAGATAGAGAGGAAGAAATTCCGGTAGTCAACGGCAATCCACGTCCCGCGTAGAAGGGAATATCAAATTTTCAATTACAGAATTTTTTTTTTTTTTTGAGTAAATCTGCGCAAGTTAAAAATTACTTTATGTTCCATACAGGATGAAAACGGCCAATGGGAGAGGAAAAGGAATGAAATTTTGTAGTCTAAAAATGAAAACAAGGCCAGAAAGTAGAATGCATAGCCCCATCCCCCCAAAATAAATCTAAACAACCGTTAGGGCATTGACAACGTGGCAACAGCTTTTCAGAACTGCCGAGAGACTCGGGAATTGGAACAGTCATCTATTGTCGGGGCTCATGGACCAATAGCTGCCATAGGGCGTCGAGAGAATTCCACACCAAGGAACCGACTGGGTACAATAAGTTAAAAACGCAAAAACAAGTGGCGTTGGTGAGGCGTAAAATACCCACACTGGCCCGGCCTACCCAAAAAGGGTGTAAGGCCGGTAGAGGACTAGTGGGGAGACCTCCACCAGCATGTGGAGGACGGGATTTATTGGGTACAATAAAAAAAATGATACAGGCATTGCCCGAACAGGGGCAGTAATTTTAAATACAAGAGAGCTGGGAGTGTAAACATGGTTCGACCCACCTCGGTGGGGAGAAAATAGCTGGATTTACTGCTCCGGCAAACAAGGAACAGTAAAAATATATAAAAATCGATAAGTATTGAAAAAGAAACAAACAAATAAACACAGAAAAAGTAGTAAAAATCAGATATATAAAAAAGGTCAAATATTGAAACCCCATAGTATAAAAACAAAACATACCCAAACAATATTACACATCAAACGATACACAAAACACAAATAGAAACTGTACCAAACATAGAATTAAAAATACATAAATTAATAATAATGATAATAATAATAATAATAATTACTTCTGAGATAGAGAGGAAGAAATTCCGTTAGTCAACGGTAATGCACGTCCCGCGTATAAGGGAATATCAAATTATCAGTTACAGAATGTTTTTTTGAGTAAAACTGCGTGAGTTAAAAATTACTTTATGTCCTATACAGGATAAAAACGGCCAATGGGAGAGAAAAGGAATGAAATTTTGTAGTCTAAAAATAAAAACAAGGTCAAAAGTAGAATGCATAGCCCCATCAATCCCCCCCCCCAAAAAAAAAAAAAAATCTAAACAACGTTAGGGCATTGACAACGTGGCAACAGGTTTCCAGAACTGCGGAGAGACTCGGGAATTGGAACAGTCATCTATTGTCGGAGCCAATGGACCAATAGCTGCCATAGGGCACCGAGAGAATCCCACACCAAGGAACCGACAGGGTACAATAAGTTAAAAAAAACACGCATAAACAAGTGGAGAGCGCTATAAACCTATAGAACTGTCATTCAGTGAAAAATTAAATAAAAAATAAAAAGTATTTCTTAAAATGCTCATCTCATGTAAATAATAAAAAAAAGAAAGACTCAGCAGGCGGGAAGTCAGGAGCACAGAATGCTGAACTGTAGAAAGAGTGAAATAAAAACCAATCCTGAGAGGAGATGTCAAGTGAAAAGTCCTTGGCAAAATGGTAAAAGATAAAAAGAGTAAGAACAGACTTTCAATATGATAAGATAGAAGTAACACGGACCCTCAAGACATCATTGGAGTCAGTTATGGTCTCTCTCCTGGGTCAGTGCATCGCAAATGTTCCTGCTGGTCCTGAAAGCGCCTTCCATTTTCGTGACAGCTTGTCTATTTGTTAAGAGATTGTTAAACCACGCTTTTTTGTGTTCATCTGCGGGTTTAATTAGATGGAACTCTTTGGTGAGGGAACAGGAGAAGAGGAGGGTGCCAGCTCAAGTGTCGTCTTCATCGGCTGACCAGAGTTCAAAATTACGAGTTCTTTCCTAGAATAGCCCTCGAGTTGCTTTAAAACGGGACGTTAAGTAATTTTCGTATCCACTAATTTTATCTTTACCATGACTCATTTGGTCATTACTCATTGTCATTATCACGCTCATTTTTCTATATAATCTTTCGCCTGTATCCTCACAATGAAAAATTATTTATTCATGTAACGGTGAATTGATAGTTAACAGAAGCCTTTCATGAAAGATGAAATTATTTTTACATTCCTCTTGAAAGCATTTCGTAATCAAAAATTATTACTTCACTCTCAAAAACGATTAAGTGCAAACGAATTAATTTTGATAATGACTCACTTGTGGTAATGTGAACGAAATTCCATTTCCAAATAAATATTACTGTCTGGCTAAATATTAACCAAACCAAACTGTCCTATGTTATCTGTACCGCCATCTTGAATAAAAGAATGGTATCTATGAATCTGCGTTACAAAACAATAGGCTTAAAATATGTTTAATCTATTAGATCAGTGTTCATCGTTGTAAACACTTTCTTCATATCCCGCTACTCTTAAATTTCTGGGAAATATTTTTTTCAATAAACATATTAAACTTTACTAGATGTTTCTTGTTATACCCGAATGCTTTCCATTTCAGCATAAATTGCATCTAATCGAGAATGTTCTTCGGTCGTCCTTCCGGTATATTTTCACAAGAAGGTGCTATTCCTTTCAGTGAAAGTATTATAACGTATATGTAATAAATTAGATTTTTTCCACGTTTTTAATATTATATTAATTCCTTTTCTCACCTCTTCAAGTCAAAGATAAAAGCACTTTCATTTTAAATTCTGAGTCGCGCGGGCTTTTGGATTTTCCCTTGTTTCTCAAAATCTAATCACTATCTCTAACTATGAGACATAGATCTGACCGTGTGAACAGCATCACGAGCCTCCATGGAAGTGCAGAATCAGTAAATTTTATTAATTTCAAATTCGGAAGGAGGAAAATCCCCTTTTCGACTTATATAAAGGCGGCCGTTCACTTCACAGAACGCCGCCCCATTCACTATACAGACAAACTGTACATTTTGGAACGCGAGAAGGAAAAAGCGATAAAAATCTATGGCAATGAGGCAAACGGCTTACCATGGTTGGAATTCCGTCTGGACTGAAAACGGAACGAAATCAGAGGGACCCTGAAAGAGGCTAGCGAAAAGAACAATGCCTTGCGTAGATTGAAGCCTCGCTTCGAGGGTAGCATAAATTAAAATCTGCTGATTGGAGAAAATCGAAGAGCGATCGACAAGCAGCTATAGAAAGGGGCAGAAGATCGCTCCCCCTTCCGTGGTTCAGAGTTAGCGTCCTTTTAAATACAAGTGCATGGCGTGCCTGTATTTTTCGATTAAAATGGGTAAAAAGAACCGGGCTTAGGACAAATGGCATGGCTATATTTCAAGTGAATGGCCGACTTAAATCTCGGGTGAGTTGCCATCTTTCTCTTCTACCTTGAACGCTTCACCGGTGACCTGCGTGCAGCTTTTCTTTAACTTTGGTTATAGATTCGATAACCTAAAATCACACCTAATAGTTCATTTTTAGTTCAATAAAGATATGTACGAAGACTTCGCAATAGGAACTTATTTTAGAATAGCATCAAGACTGCCACCACCTTTTAAGGTACTTTTGCAATTTACACTCCTGAACTCTCCACTTTCTTGTATACTTACACAATAGGGCGCGTTTAGTGCGTAGCTTCGTATTATACTTATAAAAGGAAGTGTTTCTGTGTGTGTGTCTGCGTGCGATGTCGAGACGAATCTATCGCACTCACAGCCATGAAATTTGGCACACAGGTAGTCGTAAAGGTGACTTAATGCACCCCGAAGCCCGAATTTTAAAATTTAATCTAGAAAATTTGTTATTTAATGTTTTGTGCTTTTTGGGGTGATTTTTGAAACATTTTTGTCCACAGTATCGTTTCTGATTTTAGTTCGAAAAAAATCGATACACCATTGGACAGAACAACTTTCTAAGGAAATTTGTTTTGAGCTTCAAACGTAAATAACGGAATTTTGGTAAATTTTTAAAAAATAGTCAATTTTGACAACGAAATTTTATTTTTGTTTTAAAATTTGCTGCATACGACGTTCTAATAACACTATCATTTTAAATTTTTTTAGCTTATAAATGGAACGGTTCTGTCGGATTTAAAATAACAACGGTTAAAATATCTTTCCCCGTTTTTTTAAATTATTTTTTTCCTTATCAGTTGAAAGATATTTTTTCCTAGCGAGCTTCCTCCCGCGACACTTTCTCCGGAACGTTTATGGTAATTTCATTGGCTGACGGTGCAGAGCACAGGTGACGTCATAACCTTCAATCGAATGATTTGATATTATTTTCGGCAGTATCTTAATGTTGTTTATTTGTCTCGCATATTTTGGTTGCTGTATAATAATGATTTTCACGTTGCAATTTTTTAATATTGTTTTGGATTAACGTACTCTGTACTGTTTTTCTGCAGTTCAAATGTCATTATCGCGAAAAAACATAAACGGGAAAATCAATAATGTGTATCTTTTGTTTCGATTTTGTTTTCAAAACTTTTTCATGTCATTGTGGGCGTTTTTTTTTTTCATTTCGTTGAAGTCCTGATTCCACGGTCAACGTCGTGCGCGTACTGCTAGTATATTATAAAGAGAATCGAATGAACATTTTGAACTCTTTCGCCCTCTACCGATTGGTGCCGAAAATTCGACTTAGATCTACAATTTCGTGTAAAGAGCAATTCCAATTTCTATTTCTCTTGCTTGTTGTGTTTTTTGAATTATAGTATTTACATATATAGACCGACGGTTTATCCGTTGACGACTTTATGATCCAAAATTATATATAGATCGACAATTTTGGCTTACAGATCGCACACTAAAATTCATGCACCTACTTGCTTGCATTTTCGAGTTATCACGTTCACGCGCATACGAAAATACATATCGACTGACAGTCAACCCTATGACAGATTTTGCCCAAAATTTGATACACTACCTTAAGACTTGATATAAAACGCTATTCCGAATTTCCTCTATCTAGCTTGTTGCCTTTTGACGTGAAAACGTTTTTCTGCTTGTTACAGTGATAGTCGGTCGAACTTTCTTGTGTGATAAAATACCGCCAGATTTGAATCGCTCAGAACAACGAGACTAATAATCCGAAAAGAATGGTTGACCCCACAACGAATAGACCATATTTGTAAGAGTTTGTCGCATAGTAATTTTTTTTGCCTGTGATATCATCGTATTAGTGTAGGCGCATGTGTGCGATTGTCATGAATTAGCTTTCTGTAAGGTTATAAATAAGTGTAGCGTGGAAACGCGTTTAGATAGGAGGTTGATTCTGGTGTCATTTTAAAGAGCTTGAGGAGTATTACTAGGACCCTAAGTGAGACAATAAAAATATTTATCAGAATATAAGTACAAATCGATATTAAATTCAAAATTTCAAACTCCGCATGTTTTTTATTATAACATGCAGAATTTTCCTTCGAATTGTACGAAACTTAGAGAATACTTGACAATACGTAAAAGAAACATTGTATTAAAAGTTGAATTCAAAAATTTGAATATTACGGGAAATATGAGCATTTGTAGTAAATAATGTTTTACTGCGCATACGTGAAATGCAGTTCTATATACTGTCAACAGATGGCGCCATCAAAAGCTACTCTAAATAAAACATAAGAAAGGTGCAGTTCGGGTCCGCGCCATAGATTTTTCGTGAAAACGTCGGGATAAAATCATAAAACAAGTATTTCGTATTAATATGTAATTTAATTATCAATCTCTTGGATGCAATATTTGCACAGAGTAGTATAATGCTTACAGAATAGATGAATCAAAATTATATCGCATGTAGCAAGGGTCTGTGGTAGCTTGTGATTTATCTATTCTGTAATCATCATACTACTCTGTGTAAATATTGTATTAAATAGATTGATAATTAAATTACATATTAATACGAAACACTTGTTTTATGATTTTATGCCGACGTTTTCACGAAAAATCTACGGCGAGGACCCGAACTGAGCCTTTCTTATGTTTTTTACTTGTATTCACATGCACGTTCTGTTCACAGAATTCGTCCAAAAGTTTATCGAAATCTACAATTTTGGTGAAAAACTACATATGAAATAACATTCGTCAGGCTGCTTCGGTTTCTGAGTCATTGTATTAAAAAATGGCACATAATTCCAAAAATTGTATTTTCGGTTTCATTGAGGTTTAAAACGTGGGGATGCATCAAAAACTCGAAGGCGAATTTTTTACCGAATAAAATACTTTCTCTATCTTTATTTCTTTGATTCTTAGATGAGAAAGTTGGGAGCAAGAGGGTAGGGGAAGCCTTTAAAAATGCGCAATTCAATGCACACGTTTGTACACCCCCAGGAACATGTTCTCGTTAGAGCAGTAATTTCTAGAATTCTCTCAAGATACCCTTCAAAATATATCTAAAGAAAACATCCAGAATTTTTATTAATATTATTATCATAAATGTGAAGAGGTAAATATTCATGATAAGGTGTTAATATTCATGACACAATCCCAAGACCATTTTTTATCCCGTTCTGAAAAGATGCATGAATCTGGCGGTTAATCAACTGGTGGGAATAAATGACCTTGAAAACAAGAGCGGAGGTTGTAGAAATCTATCTAGAATGTCAATTAACAGTTCTCGGAACTCTCTCCGAATGATACAGAAACACCACTGCAAAATAACAGAAATCGATTTGAGTTGTTCCTAGAAATTGTTTCGTCCACGTGTAAATATAAAGTGAAAAACAAAGCAAGCATATATTTATGATTATTCTGTTTTTGTCACTGATGGAAAAAATAACCATGGAAAGTTCGGGATTAAAATAATGTATGCACATGCTGTAGTGACCTTAATAATAGTTTAAACACTACTTTTAACTATTCTACAGGGACGAAAACAAGTTTTCCTGATTGTTTATACATTTTAACTTGCATTGCGTTACATGATTAATTTCATCTCATTTAATAATTAATTAATTAGCAAAACAATTGATTTATTATATTCTTGACTTGAAATAAGAAAGATTTTAATAGACAAAATTTTCATTAACAATCGTAGTTTTTAATTTTGATAATAAATTTTCGAATATTCCTTATATTCGTTCAACCTCGAAACTGGTTTGTTTTCTGAACTATCTAATCAGATGACATCTTCTATTTTGGGAATGTGTTGTCATTTTAATTCAATTAAGAATTTAAAAGACAGTTGAAATGTTTAGGAATTCCATCAATTTTTGTACAGTCTGTGAATGATTTTGTTTTAGTTCATAAGTTCAAAATTGCGATAGTTCGATGCAAGTACGGCGTACGGGCAAACCAGTTAAGAGGTTAACTCGAATAACAAAACCGAGATTGAAAAAGAATAAACAGACCAGTTTATAAGGTACTAGGTACGGATTAAGGAAAAATATCAAATATAGAGTAAAATGGAATTTATATTAATAACTAGTCCAGAGTTTTATCAAAATATCCAGAATTATAATGTAAGTAAAATATCAGCCTTTGTAAACTAAAAACCTTCGCAATTCCAGAAGAATAAACTTTTCGAATCACCAGGATGCATCGCTTCTTGCTTTATGCGGTTTCTAGAAACTTCGAGACTAAGTTTCTTTCTTTTCGTTTAAACAATAATTCATAATAATGTAATTTTTAAATTTAAAATTATGACTTTTTCAAACAATAAAATTCTTAAAAAACAATTTAAAATTTCTGTTTTGCACATCGGTGCATTGTATAAAATGAAATATACTCCACTTTTGTGACCTGCGCGGGTAGGCAATTCTAAAAATAAAATTTTCGCGGCGCGGCAAAATAAAATTCCAATGGATATTTAATTCATTTTTGTAATGTACCTGTTGGTTTAGAGAATATTAATAATGGAAGTTAATTATTGATAGGTGCTAAAGGTTAAAATTAGATTTATATATCAATTATGAAATGCATACTTGATGCTGAAAATATGAATACAATGACATGCTACACCTAAATAAAGCGCCTACCTTTAAAATACTTGGCCGCTAGAGAAAAGTATCTGAAAACATAATTATTACAATGCGTTGTTTATACAATAAGAGAAATTAAAACAGAATCAGATTATAAATTTAAAATATTTTTTATTTAATAATTGCTAAAATTAAGTTTTATTGCCATATTTTACAAAGGATATATTTTGATTACGATGCACACAAAAAGACAGAAAGAACAATTCACATAAAATCACAAACAGAAATAGCTGCAGCTTTTAAAAAGAAACAGTAGACAATAGCGCTATCATCAAAAACTAAATATTTTTATTGAGATTTTTTTAGCTCCATGAATTTCGGAGCCAGAGTTGAAACAGGTGAAGACGTATTACGTTTTCTAGCTTGTAGGCGCAACAAAAAAAATCACACGATCCCATGCAAACGGAATAGGCCAAATGTTGCCCAATAAAACTGTAGATTTGGAACGCACTGATAGTTAGCCAATTTTTTGGCTGTAATGCTTTACGCACCTTCAATTTCACTGTGACATTTTTGGCGATGATCAATCTCGTACAAAACCACTGAAAATCCGTTGCAGACTTACACGCCTGATTTTCATCAGATCACATATATTGGCGGACGTCCCACGCTGCACAAGAACTCACTTACGATTTTCCGTCAGAATTTGCATGGCTGAACTTGCAATCAACATGACTGGCAGGATATATTTTTAAAAATGACGCTGGTGATCACTACCAATCTTTCTACTTCTCCAGAAGACAAAGGAAAAACAGCAGAGGCTAGCACCCAGAAGGCCTAACGGCCCTCCAGGAGCCCGCAGGTGCGACCACCTCTTCTCGTTTTGTCAAGCCAAACTCATTCAAATCACACAAAGGAATCCTTCCAGTCAGGGAGACGCTCAAGCCTTTTTACGCACAAATACATCCGCGAAACAAGATGGCGAGTAAATAGTCCCGTTGAATAAATTTGATTTATAATTTAATTAACTTGAAATATTAAATGAAAAGACATAAAAAGTTAAGAAAAATAATATTTAAGTCGATTATTAAGTAAATAATTAAGAAAAATTTAGATATTTAATAAAACTGTTAAAAATTACCGTTTAAATTTCAAAAGTTGCCAGAGATGCCACAAGATTAAAAAGAAACTCTGGTGGCGAAGAATTAAATAAATAAAAATACTGATAAAACCGAAAAATGATGTAGATGCAATTTTTGCAATCTAACAGTACCGCGGCAAATTGTATTCCCACTACGTAATTTACGACAAGTTGACTGTGGAACAGATACTGGTAACGTAGGGCACTATATTTTTGCCCAAAAATTCAAAATTATTAAAGACAAATATTTCACAGAAAACTTCAGCACTTTCAGTATTTTGGACTTGGCTCAAAATAGGCTGGCTAAAATAGGCATAAGTAACATACACTATATCATAAAAGGTATCAGGGAATTTTCGAA
Source organism: Araneus ventricosus (assembly GCA_013235015.1). NCBI lineage: Eukaryota > Metazoa > Arthropoda > Arachnida > Araneae > Araneidae > Araneus > Araneus ventricosus. The sequence continues at coordinate 3,890 of BGPR01029748.1, read as the reverse complement.
TTTACACATTTGTTTTCGAATTTTTTCAGAAAGGCTGGACGAGCTGCTTTTGAATTTCTAACATGTGAAGAATATGCTTGAACTCACAATTTACAGTGATGATTCGGTCCCGAGGGTATTTAGGGGACCGACCAGAAATTATTGAAGAAGTTAATGTTTTGGGGATCACCCCGTTTCACAGAAAGTTGATAATTATTTGTAACTTTCAACAATAGTTTTGTTTGCAGTGTGCAATAAGTACCTGCATATTCGAAACAATAGCACGCATATTTGGGAAGATATAAAGGTTTCTTTAAAAAAATTCCCTAATTTTTCCTCATTGTACAATGTTTCTTGCTTACAATGTACAGGGTTTTTGACCAAATTATATGAAACTTACAGAATACGTAATAAAATGCTAGCGGAGCATTGCACTCAAATTAAATACTTTGAACATGTTAGATTTATAACCACTTCATTTTGAGGAAAATGCCTGTGTTAAAAGATTCAGAGTCCTTTGGATCGAATAAAGCAGGTTTTATTTACAGCATGGTCTATCATACATGAAAAGCAGAATCACAGTGAGGATAAAATGAAAGTCACTTACATATATAGATTTTCAAGAGGATTGAAAAGATAGAAAGGCAGCCAATGGGGATTCTTAATGATACAGTGGAACAGCGAATAGAAAACATTAATACGACAACCAATCAGCACTATTTTAAAAAGGCGACAGGTTTCTGAAACTTAGTGATGTAATGTGCGAATACTCTATTCTAATAGAACATTCGAAGAAATATGAGCATTTGTAGTTAATAAATTTTAACTTTAAATGTGCGAACATAGCATAATTTTCCTTTCATAATTTCAAAGTCAGATATATAGGGAACCTTACATAAAAATTCTTTATGTAAGTTAAAAAATTTAGTCTGCATTTGAAGATTCAGAAAATCGTTGATATTGTAGAGAGCTAAATTTCTGTTGCTCTCTAAGAGAAGCTAAGTAATAAGGGGTTTTCTACAAATTCATATTTTTTAAACTTGAATCTTCGAATAGTTATATTGAATTGTATAAAAGCTAGCAATATGATAAATACCCATTCGCGATTTCCATCTGATGCGAATACGCATGAACAATGTGCGCTTTTTTTCTTTCATGTATTTTTGAAGGAAAGAAAGGACTGCTGAGAAACACAGTGCCATAAATGTTAAAATCAGGATTTAAAAAGTTTTTCTAGGGTGAATAAATTCTTCACGAGCTCAACATTTGAAAATAAATAGGAAAATGAAAAATAATTAAGGATAATTAAAATTTTAGCACTATAAACATTTTTTTGTAAATAAATTAAAAATTATTTCCCTACATGCGTATTTGCTCTAACTATGCAATTAATGATTTTTTATTGTTCAACCACAATTAAATAAATCTTCATAAGCGATATAAAAGAATGAAAGAAAAATTACTGAGAAATTTATTTTGGTTTAATTTTTAATTAAAATTAATTGTAAAGTAATAATTGTTTATTTAAAGTTTCTTTATCAAAAGCTTACCTACATCAAGTAAAAAATCTCTCTATTAATTTGTTATGAATTAATGATTTTATTATGTAAAATTAATTAAAAATGGCAAAATCTAAGTCACGGAGAAATCCATCCTTGCGCACTGTAACTCGTTAACTGTAACCGTGTTACAGCACCAACACGGTTACAGTTAACGAGCCGATACTTTCTATAGCGTGCAAACGCTAAAAAATTCAATTTTATAAACAGAAGTGGCGCGAAGTAACTTGGCCACCCGGACAAGGCAACAATATGGCGCCCCTCCACCAACTTTAAAAAAAATTATAATGTCTGTATTCTAAATATCAAACAAACTTTTACTTAGAAATATGCATGTTTTACCTGCAAATATCTCTTAATAATATTATCTTGAGAATTTTTCAACAGCTATATTTAAGATTCTTTAGTGGTCTTATTGAAACTAAAATAAATTCAACAAATTTTAAAAATGTATGACTTTATTTCTCACGCCTATTAAAACATTTTTTTCTTCACACTACCACTTTGGCGCCACGGGCAAGTTGCTGGGCCTCGGGCCGCCTCTGTTGATACAAAGATTAGAATTAAAATGTCCTTATTCAGAGCACGTATAAGATGTATAAAAAAACCCCTTATGGTCGTAAGAATGTTAAATATCGGCGGTATGTATTTCAGACCGCAAGAAATGACGCAACGGATGACGCAAAAAATATTCCTCAAATGAATGATAGAGTAAGCATAAGTCAGTCTCATAGTATAATAATTCAATCAAAATCTTGACGCATATTCATTACAAATTGTAAGCGGTAAAGGCGTGCAAAAGATACTAACTGTCGCCACAAGCTCTCAAATGTCGTTTGAATTTATGCATATTGTAATATTCGTAACGAATAAAAAAATATATATTTGTAGAATTATTAAAATATTTAAAGAAAAGAAATTCATTAGATAAAAAAAAAATCGTTTTGCTTAAAAAGAAATTAAATCGATGGCATTCGAAAATCGTTTGGCATTAATTCTTTTCTAAAGGTTATAAAAATAGTGTCGCAACGATATATTTGTCTTTTGCTAACGTTGCCTAGCAACGGAAAAGAATAATGATGATTGAACATGGAATTCGATATAAGTCAGTGATGTAACGTTTGTGATGTAAGTGTATGTGTTTGTTTTACATGTCTGTTCTGTGGAAGACGTCCAATAAACATATTATTTTTGATAAAGAAGGCTCCACGATGATTCATGCTATGCTGAAATACATCACAATATAATGCAGATTGCGGTAAAGAGTTTTAAATTTAAAAAAAACGACCATTCATACCAGGTGCTTTTTTAATGTAAGACTACGTTCCTCCTATTGGGGTCTCAGGAAGGAATATCTCGGTAACTACATATGTTAAAAACACAACTAATGTCTTATTTTAGAGATATAGGGAAACAACAGAAGTTACAAAAAAAATTGAAATTAGGAAGTGTAGTTCAGCAACTACTGAATCGCAAAGTTGGGCAAAAATACGCATGGAGTCTAAGGATGGGGGGGGGGGAGCTTTCTATTTAACTTTAACATTGATTGATTTATATATATAACATTGATTGATATATATATATATATAAAAGCATTTTTTGAGTAGGTATGTATGTATATATATACCCTCCCCCTCCCCCTCAACCAGCTTAATTTACGACTACACCACTGTAAAGTATTCTAAATTGTATTATTTTAAAACGCTACTAAGGGGCTCTGCCCACTGCTCGCTAAAGCTCGCCAACCCCAGGAGGATTGCGTTGCAATCCTCCGGGTTTTTCTACGCAAACCCTGCTCGCTTCGCTCGCTAAAATGAAGACACTGCGTGTTCTAGCACAGTTGTAAAATCTTTATATATATATATTACAGCCCCTGCTCGCTCTGCTCGTCAGCCTCCAAGAATCATGTTGTGATTCTTTCGGGATCACTGTGTGATCCCGGTTCACTTCGCTCGCCATGCAGTTATGTGTTTCTGCTAGTATTTGGAAATTATAAGTACATTAATTACTAAAAGTAAATTTAAATTATGTTAAATAGCATGAACTCCTAAAAATAATTTTTCATCGGTTTGTACAATTAAAATCTTCTGGTAGTACAGATATATATATATATATATATATATATATATATATATATATATGCAAATGTTAGAAAGAAATTTCAATGTTAATATTTATAATTCAAAGATGATTAAAAATCAAAATTATTTTCATCAATCAGAAATCAATCATTTAAAACTTCTTGGCATGCACATTTGACTATTTCTTCAACAGTTTATTTCAACATAATTTCATTCCAACAAAATTTTAAGTTTAAAACTGGTAAGATAGCCTTTTTCCAAATCTTCAAAA
>BGPR01029747.1:0-19089 GCA_013235015.1 Araneus ventricosus | reverse complement strand
TCATTACTGGTTCAGTTACGTATTGCTGATATCATGGAAGCGGTGCGATCGTGATCCATAAATTACGTTTGTGTGAGATTGATTTTTTCCAGTGTTTTTTTGATTTGTCTTCAAAGGTTTCCTGAATAACCAGCGTCTGTATTATTTTTCATGATTGTTTGTTTCCTTGCAATAGATTGACATCCACGGTCATTGTATTAAAGTGGCATGTTTTCTAACCATAACTTGGGTCTACACTTCCCTGCGATAGATTTCTTAATAGTTTTAAAATTTGGCTTTAACTAATTCTAAAATAGATATTAATCATCAACATGCTTAACGGCATGATTTTGAAAATTCGGTTCTGAACAGTACATTGCATTTAATCACAACTGACATTCTTCATCTTCAAAAGCGAAGTCTCTCACATTTCCCATTTTGTCTTTTAGGGCCTATGTACCCCATCTAGAGGAAAAACAAACTTGAAGATTCTTTTAGCCTACACTGAGAAAAAGATTGAGGACCACTTATAAATAGAAAATAAACTCATGCACTTATTTTCGCGTGACCCGTTATTAGAGTCGATCTTCATCCCATGAACATAGAGGAGCCGCAGGATAGTTAAGGAAAATAAATCTTTTATTTATTAACTTGCTAAACCTAGAAAACAAATATAAACAAGGATTTCATGTTATAATCTAACTAAATATAACATCTACTTTAAAAATAAATGATTACAAGCAGTTTATTAAACACAGTGACGTATTTTGCACACATGAGGGGGGCTTATAATTAGTTTGAGGCTACCCCACCACTGGCAGAGCATCCTTGATGAGCCGTGAATGATTTGGTGCAGGGCCCGTTTCCAGGATCAAGATGTCTACATCTATTTTCGAAGAAAGTGAGAAATTATAACCAAGCTTTTTTTCTCAGGCTCTATTTTCAAAGGAGGAACAAAGATAAGATATTTAAAGTTCAGTGTATTACTCTTACACATTTCCTTAAAGATATTTATAATTCTCTATTGCTGATGTGACCACTATTCACAGAAAGACTTTCTGTCCCTTCTGCTCTTCAATCATTCTGAGGAACTATAGATTTAGCCAGGACTAACGTTTTAACAACTCTGCCTCGGTAGCAGATGGGTAACTCTTTATTCTTTCTTTGCCTCATGGGTAAGTTCTTGATTCCCACTGAAGCTTTACAGTTTTGACTTTATTAACGATTATATGATGAAACTTATTAGCGTTTTGTGATCATCTGATGGTATACCTTCCTTCTCTCTTTGTCTTTGTTTGTAGGATCTTGCCTCCAGAAGTTCTTTTTGAAGCTTCATGGAGCTCTGTTTAGCTACGTCATTTCACGATCTCTTAATATTCTGAATCCATGTTCGATAGTCTTGATAAAGTGAACTAGAATGGATTCCTTTTGTTTTGCTTTCTTCCACTGCAATTACTCTAGGGATTGCACCATCTCGTACCTTATACTAATGTTTGCATTTGTATTTGTATTTGTTCCATTTTTTTGTTATCAGCTGCCTCAGTGCCGCTTCTTAAACATTGTTATATTTTTTTCTAAGCCTTTCTTACAATAAATTCCATTTCTTTTAATTTTATAGCTGGATAATTAAAATATTTTTCTGCTCTAGCTAAATTTGTCATTACCTTATCTCAAAACTTTCATATTTTTTTCTTTGTTGTTTTTTACTGCCATAATTATTACCTTGAATTTGACATTCTGCATTACAATGAGAGGCAAGTTGTTTTAAGATCTACAGGGTATTCAGAAAAATCGCTTATAAATCTTTAAAAGGTAGTTTATGGAACAGAAACACCATTATTTTTGCATTAGAACTTGGATCCGACGCGCCTAGGCATGACAAATACGACAATGATGCTAATAGGACGCAGTATCAACAACAAACCTTGAATACTTAAGGATTTGCCGTCTGAGGAATATCGCATCGAAAGGTGTTGGTTCGTGAACTCATCCACCTACAATTATCAAATAAAACTAGCTAGTTCTAACTCTTAATTGAATTAAATATAATTCAGAAAAATAAATGTAATGTGAATGATCACTTATTAGAATATATATATATGCCGCCGAAATTTTGTATGTCTGTTAGTGTTCCTTAAGCATCGATATTCAACTATCGATAGGTTTTCCATTATCAGTATCACAGTATCGATAGTCCGATAGATCAAAGCCAAGTCGAAGAGCGTTTTTCGGAACTTACACTTTAGAAACTCGATAGTTATCGACTTCTTCTCAAAACTATCGATAGTTTTCTCCCTGGCCATACTATAGATAGATGTCTCTAGTCGATAATTTAGAACACTGACGTGAAAAATGCGCCTATCAGATTATATTGCTCTTCCATGTTTTTCCACATAGACAAAGTTTTCCATGTCAACAGTCGGTATAAAATCTCATCCAATGATAACTTATTCATCGTTAATGTTGAGAAAAAAGGATATTGACAATAGAAATAATATATAGGATGGCATAGATATTATGCAGCTTTTATTATCCTTTTATCTCATTCTTTGCTATTAAATTTCGCCGTGCGCAGACAATGACTGGCAAATTCTGAATATTAAAATAATTTTCTTCTTAAGAAGGTTTAGAAAAATGTAATTCATTTGCTCATAAATTTGTATTTTCATTAAATTTTTATTTTCCAGTCTTATTAAACTACAAAAGTGAAATTTTAAATCGATGAACATCCCATAGTTATCTTTTAATAACTAGGAAATCCATTATTCGCTGGTCTCCAAGTTCGGCTAGTTATCAATAAAATTAATAATAATTATTTTAGAATTATATTTAAAATTTTTATAATTGCTATTATATATTAATTTTCTCTATGTTAGTCTAAGCATCTTTGAATTTATTCCAAAAGGATTTTTGAAAAATACGAGTAAAACACACTTTTCTCAAAGCAAAACATCAGTTGTCATTGAACGCAACGGACGAAGGTGCACGAATGTAGACCTGGATACATATTGATACATCACGCAGAGAAAATACTTTAAATAATTTAAAAAGTGTATCAAAGGAAAGATATAATCATCCTGTAAATGCATAGCTTTTAAATTACAATTAATTAAATAAATTTTTACGAATTCACATATTATTCAGGCCGGTGGACTTTCGTGGTATTGAAAATTTGTATCCTACTCAGTCTATACATTTTATCTGATGCTTTTCTTTTATTTAATTAACTAACGAAGATCCCCCTGAAGCGTTTCTTGCCCTGTACTTGTTCCTGGCCTACCCTTAAGGTTTGTAAGCGACAAATCTTAAGGGTAGGTCAGGCATGACTTTCCTTTCTGAACACCCTAAATATTTTCCGTTTCTTTTCTGAACACCGTATAATTAATTTTCACAGTCTAATAAGCTGTTGATACTAACCAACGTGATACTTACTAAGCCAACGTGATATTCCAGGTACAGATTCTGCGGAGTGCAGACTTTCAGATGTTTGACTGTAGTGTCCTTGAAATCATGAATGATCTTGAATCCGTTGATTTGTGTCACAGGGCATCGAAGAATTTGCAGGGCTACAGAAAGGAACATTTTTTTAAAATCTTCCAACGGAAACTCATCCGGGTCCCACTTGCCTGCAATAAGACAAAAAATTCAAATTGTTAGAAATGTTTAAGGTTCTAGTGTGGCACCGAATTTCCCAACTTGCAGGAGGCTGAATTTTGTTTTCTGATTTTATTCGAAGATATTATCTGCTGTCACGGCTACCTAAAGATAGAATGCGAATTACAAGATTAGACGACTGAGATATCTTGCTCGTTGTGAGTTTTACAGTGCTCTATGAATTAGTGTTCCTTAAACATCGATAGTTTTCCTGAACTATTGATTGAACTATCGATAGTTTTCTCCCCGATTATACTATCGATAGGTGTTCTTCCAGTCGATAGTTTAGAAACTTTCGATAGATTCAGTCGATAGTTTTAAAACTATCGACTGTGAAAATGCGCCTATCGATAGTATTTCCCGGGAGAAACTATCGATAGTTTTGAGAAAGTCGATACTATAGATTGTTTGAGTCGATAGTTCTGAAAACCGATATTATCGACTTGGTATCGATAGACTATCGATGTTTAAGGAACACTACTCTAAATGTTAAGAAAGATAATGACGGAAAACACTGAAATTTACCACAGATGTATCATTATTTATTCACCGAACGAAACGAGGTCTCTGTTTCAACTCGACCGTTCGGCATTTTGTCTGTCTGTTAGTAAATTTGCTTCTTACTTTATCATCACTACCAAACGCGTTGTTTGATTTCCTTCGAATTTGGCACGAAAATTCCTTCAATGAATTAAAAACGGCATAGGTGCAAGGATTTTTATTTTTTGATTTCGTTTGAAGATGGGGAACGTTTTATTGGTTTCAATGGTTGTCGAGTCAATGGGAAGTTTGACACCATTAAAACATTTGAGACATTTTCCTTGTGGAAAGGCATTTTATTGTAATTTTATTAATACTGATGAAAGGAGAGACCTCTCTCAATATTGAAAAAAATAAAAAAATAAATGGCCAAACTTTTTAAGACTTCGATGTAGATCAGAACTTAGATTTTTTATATTTTTCTTTGGATGCGAGGCTTACTCTTGTCATAATTACTAGTATACAATTTATACGAAATATTTACAACGGTGGACCACATTGTTTACATCAATTTTCATTTAAGTGTGTTCTTTTTACTTTCTGGAATACGAAATATACAAAGAAAAAGTGTTTCAATATTCAAAATATTCGACTTCGAGATTTTGTGGAATTTCTCCCTTTTTAACCAGTGTCCTAAGAAACAATTTTTGGAAGTACAGTCAAATTCCGTTATAACGAACCCTCAACGGACCGAACCAGAAGTTCGCTATAATCGAGGGTTTGCTATATCCGATTTTTCGAATATTAGCCTCGCAAGATTTCCTATAATCCTTAAATGCATTTCTGTGTAGAACAAATTAATTACACAAAATTGTAACTAGTAATGGGCTATAATAATTAAAACAAAGAATATTTTTTAAAAAAATAAAAACTGTGAAATTGATTGTACTTACATTAATTTCTCTAAAGATGAACAGAAGCAGTGATTTTTCGTTAAAGAACTGAAATTAAGCTTGAAAGGTAGTAGAAATTTGATTTATTGTATCCGAATTCCTCGCTTTTGCAGATCATTATAAGCATTTGAAAATACATTATTGGCACAGGAATGCAGTTGGGACCATTTGAAAAGTTCGTTATAACCGAGGGGTCTTTATATTTCGTGTTCGTTATCCCAAGGTTTGACTATATGTCTGCCTGCTTCTCGTTTTGCGAAAAGATTTAAAGAGCTATAGGGATGAAAATGGTTATATGGTTTGAGACCAAAATTGCATTCTATCCATTTCTGTCAAATTTAGGAACAAATCCGTCAGCAGGAAATCTGTTTGTCCGTCCGATTTCATGTGAACACGGTAAAACAAAGAGCTAGATGGAAGAAATTTAGTCTCCGATTGCATAGTCAGAACTGTAGATGTGCTTCAACAATCAATGTCAATCCGGACATTGATTGTTGAATCTGGATCGGAAGTCAATCCGGATCAATCTATCAGTTGGTTGTCTGCTCACGTGGGTGTAATCATAAAGAAATCAGCGCCCTGACGTAGCATCCGGGTCCGAAATGAATTACTGGCCACTGCAAGAGCAGGGTGGCCGAACGCAAAATAGCCCCCATTAGGAGCGGTTCATGCGACGATTCCCCCCTTATAAGGGGCTACAACGTGTCATCAGAGATGGGCCCTTCGAGCTACACCACCATTATTGTACCCACATACAGGAGAGAGAACCCGCTTACTTATCCGACGGCTTCGCATCTACTTAATCGTGGTCCCCCCCAAAAAAAAAAAAAAATTCCATCTTTGTAGACTCTAAACCCAATGGGTGAGTTGGTGGACGTGGGTCGTGGTCGTGGTTCCCCCATGTGGGATCCACGCTGGTGTAAGTGATTTCGACAGTTAAAAAAACTCAACAATTTAGATAAATGAAACTTGGTATGATGTCTTGTGACCAAAAATGTAAATCTGTTCACATTTTGGATCCAATGGGTCTAAAAAAAGAATTTAAAAACGGATACTCACTTTTCTACATTATGCCACGAAGTAGCGAACGAGCCGCAATTTGTCCGTGTACGCCACTTGCCTATTGCGTCAGGACAACACACGACTCACATGAGCGCTTATTGTCTCATCTTTTTTGATTTCCGGGGATACAGACTGTTATAAGAAGGAGTGGACTGAACGCTGCATAATTTATTAGTACAGGACGGTGGTCGGCAAATCGCGGCTCGCGAACCGCATATGGTTCTCTAGTCACTTGAGTGCGGTTCTGCCACGAATCAGTTTCGACTACGTGCGATTATTATATCATCTGGTTTTATTTAACGTTAGAAGCTAGTTAAGTCTATTCCTAAAAACTTTATTCTAGAAAAGACTTTGACTCTCAAAAGAAACTTAATCGTTGTACTGCCGATCTTTGGCTCTTTCAAGTAATAATGAGTTTGCTGATCGCTGGTATAGGAGAAAGTTTGGGGCAGATCAATTTCGCTGGTTCCTTTTCAGTGTCTCAAATTCATGGTGGCATAGTGGTAAGGTATCGGTCTTGGAGCCGAGAATTTCCAGGTTCAAAAACTCGACTACACTGAAAATCCATCATGCATTAAGCCTGTTTAACTTTAAATCATACGTAGGGGCCAAACGTCCTCCCTCTGGTGTGGGGCGGAAGCTTAGAGAGTTGTCGTTCTCGTCATCCTACCGAGTTTTAAATGACAAGGTCCTCCCAAAATAGTCCTCGTGTTGCTTCAGAAGGGGACGTTAATATAACTCAACTAAACCAACATCCCCCCCTTTTCATTTCTGTGCGCGTAGCTTTTGGAATGCTCTCGACTTTCATAGAAATAAAAAAAAGAACACAAAAACCTACAAGAAAAACCGATTAGGCTCTGTTGTGACGACGTAAGAACATCAAAAATATGTGCAGACACAAACCGTCATTAGGTGTCTTTTCATGGGACTTTGCTGCATTACACATATGCACAAAATGTTTGACACGTTATATGTGAAATTTGTAAATGAAGGTTAACGAGAATATAGAGGGAAGATTTCTCCAGATTTGTATGGAAAAGCATTTTATGTTAATTAAAAGATGATTAAAAAACTTACCCAATTCGATTAAAAGCACCGCACACCCATCAGGAGTTCTTTTCGGAAGAATAGAAAAACACTTTGTCGCGGGACTCGTATTGAAAAGATCATCACTAACGCTTTGGAATAACCAGCTGTAATTTCTTCGAAATTGGATGAAATTCCGCAGATATGGAAGAGTTTTTGAAGCATTGTGTTTTGTATGCCTGAGAAATAGCCACAAAAAGTCGTCCTCAAAGTCGATGCCTGCGAAAACTTTATTGGCTGCATGAAACAGAAAAAAGTAGAATCGATTTTAATAAAAAATAATATTTTATAATGATAAAGTTAATAATAAAGTGTCCATAGTAGAAGTTCCCCTATTCTCATCTGCTTACAGCCTTAACTATTTATCAAAATTGTGAAACTTTGTGGATGAATTAACAAAAGAATTAGTTGGAAATATGTCCATTAGAGGACGAGGTATAGTGGAAACTTGTAGAATACATTCAATTTTTTTTCGACATGATACAGTAGCTGTTATGAAACCTATTAGCATTCTCGTAGAACTTGTTGCGGACAATGGTTCTGCTCTGAGAGTTGAAAACGCTATTCTTTTCTACTTGGACCAACGTGGACTACCAACCACTTCTACTACCTAAAGTTTTCCTCTTCTTCCAGCATGAGCAAATGGCGATTCTGTTTCTTTAAACTTGATAAACTTAAAACTGCATTTTTCGAAGCCGTTTAGCAGTGATTGGACGAGCTCGGAGCCCTTTCGGTGACCGAAATTCACAGAGTACCTGGAATGAAATCAGTCATAAAAAATAAATTTAACTAACAAGCGTGATCTTGCAGACTCACGGTTAGTGTGAATGACGTACACTGAAAACACGTTCTTCGTGAATCTATATTAGATTTATCCAGAAATTTCGGTAACGCTCACGTGGTTTCGTTTGGCTATGTGCCAAAGAGATTCAGACTCAGTGGTCTTTCTACGCCTATAAATTAGCATACTCTGTTTTGAAAGAATTTAGACAGGTTTTATGAGTTGAGTTAGTTTTTTATTTATGCTGCTTAACCCATGCTCGGTAAAATAATATGCTGATTCATTATTGTATTCTCTCTTCGCCGATCAGTTAGAAGTTTTTTTGAATCAGCAGAATATCGTTATTTCAACAAAAGGATAAGTATCTTTAAAGCTTTTTACTAATTAGTTCTGATTTGAGTGTTGGTAAATGAGTTACTTGATTTACTTAATAATGAATGCTATCGATATTTGTTGTGCATTCTATTACGAATCACTATTTGTTTCAATCTGATTTTAGTCATTAATTGTGATATATTTTGCAAAACGAAGGTTGGTGTTAATTGATTAATCATTTCTGTTCTTCACTCTTTTTTATTTTTTAAACACTCTGCCAATGTGCATGAGATTTTCAACTACAACTTTCGTTAATAAATCTGTGACAATCATATCTGAGACATTGTTGGCAAATCATTTGCATGTCTGTTACAGGTTTTCACGTTAACATGCCCTCTGGTGGCCATATTTAGACCTATCTCCCTCGTTGTTTGAATATTTTCCCCAATATTTTATTAAGCCATCCATAAAGTTTCAAATGGTTCAGATCAATGATTAAAGTTGTAGGCAGGTCTGAATAGGGGAACTTTAATTTTGGACACCCTGATTAACTCCTCCTTTTATTGAAACCCCATGATAATATTTTTGAATAAAATGATGTCGACCAGCAGATTACGGAGCAGAGGAAATCTTGCACAACCTCTTACAATGCGGATTTTGATGAAGAAACAGAAAATTACTTTCTTTTATGTCCTTCAAAGATAATATCTGGTTTCCTTTTATTCAATCATCCGGAAAATTTCACACTTTCGAATCAATGGCTAAGGTTGTAGGAAGGGCTCATTAGGGGAACTTTAATTTTGGACACCCTGATTAACTCCTCCTTTTATGAAACCCCACTTGGTAATATTTTTTGAATAAAATGATGTCCTTGAATTACGGAGCAGAGGAAATCTTGCACAACCTCTTACAATGCGGATTTTGATGAAGAAACAGAAAATTACTTTCTTTTATGTCCTTCAAAGATAATATCTGGTTTCCTTTTCCTTTTATTCAATCATCCGGAAAATTTCACACTTTCGAATCAATGGCTAAGGTTGTAGGAAGGGCTGATTAGGGGAACTTTAATTTTGGACACCCTGATTAACTCCTCCTTTTATTGAAACCCCATGATAATATTTTTGAATAAAATGATGTCGACCAGCAGATTACGGAGCAGAGGAAATCTTACATATCCTCTTACAATGCGGATTTTGATGAAGAAAGAGAAATTGTCATTTTATGCAGTCCTAAGATAATATCTGCTTCCATTTCGGCCGCAGGTAAAGTTACTAATCTTCTTCTACCTCATTATCAATAACTGTACCATAAGACAAAGAAAATGAAAGCAAAATTATCTCCCGAGTGATTAAATAACAGGCAGATTAGTACTACAAGGAAGGTGAAATTCTAATTGTTCAGTGATACAAAAACTGTGCTATTTCTCACGAATTGGTAAAATGTCTGTGAGTACATCTGCAACACTCATAAGGGTAAGATTAGAACGCTGTCGAGTTGATATAATGTAAAAATTTCATAAATTAATGTTTTAATAACATAAAAAGTTAATTTAGATTAGATAGAATTTCATTTCAAACATGGAGGTTGAAGAAGAAGTGGATAGACGATGTGAATAGATTCATTTCAAAATATTATGCTGTCTTTTCAATTACACGAGATTTTCAACCTATAAATTTTAAATAATTGGCAAATCAGAGGACCAGTCCCCCAGCCGCAATCACTTGACCGATTTCGGCAATTTTTAAACTGAAAATGTCAGTTAAGATTAACCTTAAATATTTAATCGTTTTAATAAATAATACATAATTAATAAGTAAACACTCATTAATTTCAATAAGGAAAATAATAATTACTATAATTAAAATTAATAACTTAAAAATAATAATTTCAGTAAAATTAACGTGTAAAAATTAATTATTTTCATGATTCAACTATAATCTGAAAATCGTCCGAAAAAACTACAACAGACTGAAAAGCAAACAACTGAAAAGGAAATAGCTATAAGAAAGCAGAAGAATGAGAAAAAATTTAAAGAAAATCGAAAAATTTGAAATTTTTATAAACAAATAGCATACAGCCCTTTTTGAATGTAACAATCGTACGATAAAATTCTAAAATAAACAGTGCAAGTGACATTTAACATATTCATAGGTTTATTTTACAAAAAAGAAATATTTTATTTTTTTATACGTTGAATACGTTGTACAGAAGTAAAATTCTTTAGTCAATGAAGAGTTTTAAAAATTACTCACTTATGTATATTGAAGACTTAAGATATGGACGCATTCCGAAATAAAAACAGTTTTTTTATAATATTTAAATTCTGATTTTGAATTAATCAGAATAAATTCGAATTATAGACGATATTTAACGAGCAATATTATGTTAATAAGAAATTCACGGGACCAGAGAAAAAATTCGAATTGCTGACGAAGTCGAATTTACAAAGCTCCACTATACTGGGGCAATTATAAATGTATTCTCTATTTAAATAGGAGTTTTAAGTAATTAAATGATTAAATTGGAATCTCGTACCTTGTATCAAAGTAAACTGCTAAAACTCTACTTGAACAAACACATCTAAAAATCATTAAACTTACAATACAATAATCAGTGGCGGATTTTGTGAATATGAGGCCACAGGCGCAAAACTGATTTGAGGCCCCCTCCCTCTACCCAATGTCTCAAATTCGCCCTCGGCATAGAACTACAATTTACGTCCTATAGGTTTTGAGACCCCTCTCCCTACCGAATGTTACTAATTCGCCATCAGTTTGCACTACTGTGTACGTGGAATGGATTTTGAGGCCCCCTGGATTTTCGAGGCACGAGGCAAGCGCCTCTGACGCCTGTGCGGAAAACCGCCACTGACAATAATCATTCAAATTGAAAACCCCAGTAATTTGGAATTGGATAAACATAAGAATGACAATGAAATTAAATCCAATTCTTATGAAAGAATCACATACTTGACAACATCTCCTTGAATGTTCTTAATTCTTCTGTTCGTTGTTCTGGCACTTCGTTGAGTTCTTTCGCAGCCTTTTCACGAAAACATTCCGGAAGGTAATCCATTTCAAATGGATAGAACTTATTTTGATTCGCCTCTTTTTCCATGTCATTAAATCTGTTCTTTCAGTAAATTTATGGTTTGTCTCTATTAATATAAACAAATAAGAGCTCTAGTTAACGAATACGAATCAATGAGAAATAATTTCATTTGACAGAAAGAAAAACACTTTATAAAAATAAGATCATTCTTAGGATGGTTATCGATTTTCAAATTTGATTGCTAAGCAGGAAATCTAGCTTGATCACGCGAATGCTGTTTAATACTTCCATGCTTATCGTAGTCACCTTTGATATCCACTCTGTGGCAGAAGTAATTGAAAGATAAGTGAAATATGAATACTAGACTTTCCTATCAGTTTGTTAATATAGATTTTTAAGGATAACTATTTCCATCGATCTAATAATTATATTACATAGTGCATGGATAATCTCTTAGGCTGTCTTTTACTCTTTCTTTCTTTTATTATTTTATAATTATGATCACTTATCTATGTACAGGATGTGCACACTTATCGTCGTCTAGTAGCTAATTTCTAAACCGTTAGGGATGGACATATAGTTCCAATTGGAAAAATGCTTTAAATGAAGGGAAGAATTATAATATATGTTTATTGAGTGCATATATATATATTCCTTAAAAGGTTACAAAATCTAACTTTTTATACAGTCCCCCGGCCCTATAAATCATATTTAGTAAAATATTTTTGACACTATATCATTTTAAACAAAAAATATCCCACTCTTTTACGACTAAAGCTGACCGAATCATGGAGCTTTGAATATCGCTGACTTAGACCACTTTACACCATTTCAATAGCCGTCTTGAAGATGATCCACCAATCACAGCGCAGCACTTGCTCGACGAGACCGCTGATTGGTTAAAAATCATGAAATTCAAAGCTCCATAACTCGCTAGGTTTTAGTCGCAGAAGAGTGGGACTTTTTTTGTTGAAAATGATATAGTGTCAAGAATATTGTACTAAATATGATTGATAGGACCGGGTGACGTATAAAAAGTTAGAATTCGTAACTTTTTCAGAAGTATATTTAGTGACTCAAGAAACATAAAATATAATTCTTCCCTTTATTTAAAGTATTTTTCCAATTGGAACTATACGTCTATCTCTAACGGTTTAGAAATTAGCTATTGGATCACGATAAGTGTGGACACCCTGTATATTAGACTTAACGTTTTTTATATATGTATGTATATATGTTTGTTCCAGCATCACTTCCAAACGACTAATCCATTTGATGAAACTTGGTATACAGGTTCCTCATCAGCCGACGTGACGTACTGTATGGATAAATAAGCCCTAACCCTGTCCCTTAGGGTAAAGTGGGTCAAAGATTCAAAATACACGTAACAAATAGGCCGACTGACTCGCTTGACGATTTCGGCGCAATGGGCGATTTTGATGAAATTTGGTACACACTTTTCTAATTAGCCAACTATAAATACTATTGGGGCAAATAAACTCTAATTCAATCCGTCGGGATAGTGTGGGCTAAAGTCTTTTAAATACATTTAATAAATGGGTAGACTGGCATGAAATTTGAAATAACTGGCACAATTTTAATGATAATGGGCACTTACACTCTTTATAGGCCGGCTAAAAGTAGTTTGTGGGCAAAAAACCCTAATCCAATTCCTCATAAAAGGTTGTGGAAAAATCGTCAAATTACATGTGAACTCTAGGAACGATTGACATGGTGTTGAATATGACTAGAGAGATTTTGATTAATTTTGGTACATGTGCTTCTAATTAGTCAAATAACAATATTGTAGGTGTAAATATATGCCGACCTAATCTCTGAGGTTAGGGTGGGGCATAGTCGTTTAAAAAGATTAGGCAAATGGACGATTGTCATGAAATTTGATACGTCTTGGGCAATTTGATGAAACTTGATACCCATCCGTGGCGTTGCTTGCTAAGCGACGAAATGAGTAGTTGGCATGCGTTGTTCGGCATGATAATATTTTAGTCTCTAATCTTAGCTCGGTAATACGCTAATATGTAATAAATTAGATTTTTCCGCGTTTTAAATTTAATTATTTTTTAACTAGACTTTCCCCAAGTTTTTCGTTTCGCCCAAGTTTCCTCAAAATCACGCCAATCATATTAAATTTTCTGTCAGTTCACTTCTTTCACGTATTTAAACACCATTGCCCCACCTAACTCTAAGGGATTGGGTTAGCGTTTATGTAATAATTATTTTTAGTCGACCAATGAGGAATATTTGAACCAAATTTAATCAAATGAGCTGAAGTTGAATTGACGCAATTGAAATATTTTAAAGCATAAAAGGATTAACATCTAAAGAGAGGACTAATACCATAAACTTTACAATTTATTTTATTAAAAACATTGACTTAAAGATAAAATAAAATTCCATGTGAAAAAAACCCATTACTTATTAAAAGTTTATTTTGCGATTTAAATGTACCATCTACTAAGAAAATAATACACACAAAATAAAATTACAATTTTGTTTGATGTTTCAAATTCTAGTTTTAGATTTGTGATACTGATTTTTTGATCATTGTTATTAGTAGAAAAAACATGTTCAGATTCGGGAGAAAAAAAATAGCGTAGAAAAATAAATATTCAAAACGCATCATTCTAGTTATGCTATTATTTTAGACATTTCTTCGGTCTTAAATCTAGAGAAATTTTTTTTGAAATGCAGTGGAACCTGTAGTTAAAGCTGAAGATTACCACAATAAAATCCTGCGATCTAGGAAACTGAATTAATAAAATTGGATAAAAATGAAAATCAGCAAGAACTACTTAATTTTTTAAAATAGCGAACAAATTTTATTTTTTAATTACATTATTTATTAAATAATACATGATTAATAAAATCCAGGTATTTAATTTTAATACATAAAAGCCAATAAAAATAATTTTAAATTGTTGTTTGATGTTTCGAATTCTGGTTTTTTTAGATTTGTGTGGATTTTATAATTCTTGTTATTAGTAGGAAAAACGTACTGCAGACAGGAGAAAACTTATTGGCAAACAAGAAAAATAGAAATATTCAAAACACATCCATTCTAGTAATATTATTTTACGACATTTCAGGAAATTGTTTTCGTCTAAATCTACTGAAAATTTTTTGAAATGCATGTGGACATCAAGCTAGTTAAAGACTGAAGGTACCACAATAAGTCTGATTTGATAATAACTTCAGATAAAAAAATGGAATCTAAAGAAAAGCAAGTAACATAAATAGCATTTTTTAAAAATGGCAGCAAAATTTTATTTTTTAATTTTTAACATTTTATTTAAATAATACATGATTAATAAAATCCAATTATTTAATTTACAATACATAAGCCAATGAAATAATTTTACAATTTTGTTTGATGTTTCAATCGGTTTTTTTTTTAGATTTGTGTGAATGATTTACAATTCTTGTTATTAGTAGGAAAAAACGTACTGCAGACGGGAGAAGAAAAACGCGGCAAACGAAAAAATAGAAATATTCAAAACTCATCATTCTAGTTAATAGCTATTATTTTACATTTCGAATTGTTTTCGGTCTTAAAATGCTGAAAATTTTTTGAAATGCAATTGGAATAGGTGGTTAAAAGCTGAAGGTACCACAATAAAATCTGATTAATCCTGAGACTTCAGATTAAAAAAAAAAATTGGATCTAAAAGAAAAAGAGCATGTGTGAAATATGACAATTTTTTTATTAATGGTAAAATTTATTTTTAATTTTTAACATTTTGTTAAAATAACTAGCAAAATGCTTCGGCGACCAGCTTCTTCATAAGGGAATATAATTTCAAATGAATCCATTAAGCGTAAATTTTATATTCTGGCTCTCTTACCAAAGTAATTTTAACTTCAAATTGCGATAGACCCATTTAACGTTCTTTTTAATATCCGACTCTACTTTTCTTATTTCCTTATAAACAAACAGCTCTCTTAATCGTAATACAAACTACAACCTGACCTGTAAAAGTATTGATCTGCATTTTATGTCAACATTTTAGTCAGTCATTTTTGTATGGCCATTTAGAAAGTAATTACCTTTAGAATAATTTTTTTCTACATTACACAAGAGGGTGTTACAAAAAATTTGGACGGAAATTAATCAATTAAATAGCGTTAAAATATTGGTGACCATGATGCAGTTAATAACAATTTAAAACCGTGTAAAATTTAAAGTAATTATCCCTTTTAGTAAGTCTCATTACTAATATCCTTGAAAAGATAATTATTTGCACTTTAAAATTGGTATAAAAGAATCATTTTCGTGTAATAGTTGTTTCGGAAGTTATTCCCAGAAAATATGGCCGAAAACATTCAAATTTGCTTAATTTTTAAATAATTAATTTGAATAAAGAATTGAAAAAATGGCTCAGTCCGAGGTGCATTAACTAAAGTATACTATTACTAAATATGGTAGTTCTAGTTCAACGAATTCTTATCTGTAGACCCATAATGGCTATACAGACTCACTTGTATTAGTAGATATAGAGATACATACATTGGCAAAAAAGCCAGTAGAAGTAATTTTAAAACATAAGTAAGTAATAATCATACTTTAATTAAAATCTTTAAAATAATTCAACATGAATAATTAAAATAAAAAAGTTTTTTAAACTTAAAAATAATTTCGAAAAAATAATCAAGTAATTTTAATAACAGAACTCTATTGAGCACTTTGAATACAAGCTGTACAATACCACCTGAACAAGCATAACGGATGAATCTAATGGGTTGAAGGTTTTTTTTAAAGAAGATAGAAATTTATATTGCTTTTGATTGAATCAACAGCAATTATACCCCTTAAAATTATATTTAGAGGCTTAAAAAATTATTCATTTACCATCACCTCAGAGCACAGTTAATTACATACTTATGTAATGACGAATGTAAACAATTTTTACGATGTTCATTTTTCATGGATTTACCGAAATAGAATTCAAATTGCAAGAAGATTTATTTTATTATATTGATAGAAATCATTCCAAATGAAAATTTCAATTTGTCAGTTTTCCACTGTATTAAGTTCTTCGCAGAATCGGATTAAAATTCTACTTTTAAATAAATATAATATATATCAATGGTAATTCGGGTTCAGTAGTTTTAAGTGTCATTCGTAATTATCCTCTACTAGCTTAAAACACTTTTATTAAGCTTAAATAATTAGAGCACAAAACACTTATTAGGTCTAAATGTAAGGAAATACTGAAATTTCCAAACTTGCTCAGAAGTAATGCAAATGTCTTTTTCGTGCACACAGACTGAAAAATTAACTCCTACGGACTTCATTGTTTTGAATATGCGCATTATTTTATTATGCGCTGCAAATCAGCATTTTCAGTCCAATTTTCAAATTGAAAACAACATTGTTTGAAAAATTTGTCAAAAATATTGAAATCTGAAATACATCCTACCTTTTTTGGTGCCTTGTCTAATTGAATGAAGTCAACACGCAGTGAGAAAATCTTAAGCTCTCTTAACTCTGAAATATGGCATTAAGTTAAGTATTTAATAAGCCACAGACAACACTGGAAAAAACTTTATTAAGAGAAAATTAAAATTATTAAAAGAACGGTCAAGGCAATTTGGTAAAAATATGGCGGTTATGAGGATATATATACAGCATGATAGTTTAACAGGTCAGGAAGATAAAACATTTTATTCCGTGATCAACACTATTTTCCGTAATTATTAAATTGTTCAATAGAAAATTACAACTACATTTAACCCAGCAACAAAATAAACTTATTCTTGTTAAATGTCCAATAATAATAAGAGAAAAGAAGGGCGATGCGTCTGTTAGTGTTCAAAAAATGAAATAAACAGGGTGCTTTTACCAACAATCTTATTGTGTTTTCCGGCATGGCTACGAGGGAATATGAATCGAGATATAACCTTAGCTTAACGAGTCAATTAGAATAAATAAAACTTTTATTACGTAATTAGCATTACTTTCCGTAATTATTACAATTACTAGAAGATCTTTGCCAGTCATGAGCTTTTTTAGCCTACAAAATATCTCAGAACTGATTATAGATTTGATCTAAAATATGTAATACAAAATTGCATGCACATTGTCAGAGTGCTTAAGACAAAAATTAAAAATGCAAAACCGGATTGATGAATCACTTGGCACTAACTTTCGTTTTGTTAAAAATTTTACTTTGAACGGTACTTTCGTTTTTTTATCGGAAATAATGTAAAATCCACTAACAGAAAAATTCATATCAAATCTCTATTAATAACAAAAAAAGAGGGTTGTTTCGGCGCTCTACAGGGCAGACCGCCGGACCTAGAACTACGAAATTTGGCACAAACAAATTTTGGAGGATGGGAATGTGCTTCTCGGAGCCCCTTTTCCGAACTTTTAATTAACTAAAATTAAACAAAGTTTGACAGTTTTCTCAATGCTTTCTAGCTTCGAATCAGATGGCAAAAATGATTTTTATGCCATCTGAAAGTACACAAAATTACCCTTTTAATGATATCAATCAAGTTGCTTTACAATTTTTTTCTCTTTAATAAATTTTAAAAAATATTTTAGCATAATGTACAACAATACTTTTCGTTGTTGAAATGCAATTCCATCCGTTTTCATTGCTTAAACAAATATTTAATTGCGTGTCTATCTTTCATTGTTGAAAGCTGTGGTAATATTCTTATAAAATCATCCGATTTACTCGTTCAATAATACTTGTGTAGACAAAGGGACAGAGGTTATTTTTATCACCAGAGTTAGAGACATCTCGGGACAATTCTATTATAAATTAAATGAAAATTACAACTACATTTCAGCAGCAAAATAAACTTATTCCTGTTAAATGTCCAATAATAATAAGAAAAGAAGGAGCGTGCTTCTGTTAGCGCTCAAAAGTTACAATAAACAGAGTTACTTTTTTACCAATGAAATCTGTGTTTAGGCATCGGTATGGCTGAGGAACATGAATCGGAGGAATATAACTAGCTTAACGAGTCAGGAAACTGAATAAAACAATTTATTACGTAATTAGAATTACTTTCCGTAATTATTAGAATTATTAAATGAAAATTACAACTACATTGTAGCAGTAAAATAAACGTATTCCTGTTAAATGTCCAATAATAATAGTAAAAGAGAAGGAGCATGTGTCGTGCTCAAAAAAGTGAAATAAGCAGAGTGCATTTACCTGAATGAAATCTTGTGTATTTATTTAGGCGTTCATTGCTGAGAATATGCGGTGGTCTAGTATTAATATCTCGACCTTGGGGTCCGGAGGTACAGTTTGAAACCTGTTTCCACTGAAGATTTGTCGTGTATTGGACCTGTTTCATGCTAAATCCGTAAGAGATCAAGAGGTCCTCCCGCTGTTACCCACAACCCACTGCCCTGCTCACCGTAGGGTTTAAATTACAAGGATGGACGGGAAGACCTTGTAGTGTGGTGTGAAGTTTGAAGAAGGAGTTCTCAGGTGTCGTTCCATAAAATCGGCTTGAGGTTCAAAATTACGAGGTCCGGCTTCAAATAGCCACAGTATTGCTCAAAACAGGACATTAGTATAATTAAACTAAACTAACTTCGTGAGTATCAGACAGATTACTCCAGAATCACGCAACAAGATAGAAAAATTGAATTTGGTTGCGATCTGGACATCAAATTTGGAAAACTGCTCAAATTTTTTGATATATAAAGAAAGGGTCGAGATTCATACTCAATTATTCCTACGC
>BGPR01029746.1:0-19089 GCA_013235015.1 Araneus ventricosus | reverse complement strand
CCTGTCAGCTTTGATGTGAACACGATAACTGAGAACCTTGAACAGCTGGATAGGTAAAATTTGGTACACAGCTTTATCATCAGATATGTAGGTCTGTATCAAATTTTGGACTAAATCTGTCAGAGGGTTGACTGTCTGTCGGTCTGTATAATAGCATACTTTTGAACACGATAATTCCTTAACCTTATTACATAGATAAATAAATCCTGATATGTGGTCTTCTTATCTTAATTGTAGATCTGTGTCCAATTTTGGTTTTAATTGATAGAAAAAAACATTTCATAAGGCCATTGCGTATTGGCCTTTCGCCATAGCGCACGCCAAGGGAAACTCGTTATACGCCCTTTACCTAATTTTTTATCCACCTGTGTTAAGGATGCTTGATGTGTTTTATTGAAGTTTGGATAATTTTTCCCACATATGTTAGGGAATAGTACATGTTACTGCTGCTCTGTGTATTTTTCTCCATTCACGTTAGAACGGATATGAGAAAGTTTTGGGGAGACCACACCCGCTGGTCTTGCGTCGTAGTATGGAGAAGAAACCGAATATGCAATTTGAACGTACTTTTTTAACCAATTGAAACCAAAATTGGAGACAGGTCTACAATTAAGATAAGAAAACTATATATAAATTTTTATTTATCTATGTAATAGGGTTAAGGAGTAATCGGGTTCACAAGTATGCGATTATACAGACCAACAGACAGTCGATACCTGGACGGATTTAGTCCAAAATTTCATATGGACCTACATTCTTTATGATACAACTGCGTACCAAATTTTATCCATCTAGCTATTTAAGTTTTTGAGTTATCATGTTCATATAAACACGGACAGACAGTCAGATAGACTTCTCATGGACGGATTTCGTCCAAAATGTGACAGAAATCTAGTAATTATGTGTAAAGCCCATATGCCAAATTTCTTCCTTCTAGCACAAACCTTTTTTGAGTTATCGTGTTCACAGGCAGATAGGCAGGCATAATTCCAAAATTGCGTTTTTCGGACTCAGATATGTCTAAAACGTGGAGATTCATCAAAATCTCGAGCTCGAATTTTTTGACGATTAAAATACTTTCTCTTTGTATACTTCGTATACGAGAAAGTAAAAAGTGATTTAAAGTTTCTTGAGGATTTTTTCAAATCTAAATTTGGCTTAAAATTCTTGAGGTCAGTTATCAACAAGAACCATCCTTAACACTTACAAAAATTCTCAGGGAAAATCATTGGAATTTCTGGAACATTAAAATGAACTTTCGATTGACTCTGAAGAGCCAATCTCCGAACTTGAAGAGATGACGTCAACAAAAATGCTTAGAAATACGTGCATAAGATTAACTTTGGATTGTAAATTAGAAATGTTGATATCAGTCAAATCTTCTGAGAAATTAAGAAATAATAACTTCAAAGTAAATCCATTTCAAGCATTGACTGTTTATTCCTCAATAGAATTGGGTGATGCCAGAGAATCTCAAAAAAATCCGGATTCTAAGAAAAATTATTTTGAATAATGAGTAGTTCATAAACGTGAAACTTCAATTTTGTTTGGTATCTCATAACATAGAGGAAACAAATATTACTAATGAACATTAAAATTATCCTAACGTCTCACCCATGATATCTCTTTTTCTCCTGTGTATGATATTATACTCGTAAATTAGTAACAATTGTTTTAATTATCAGATTGGCAGAAAACTATTTTCATTCATATTTCAATAATTAATATTCAGGTTAAGTTCCCATACTCAATCAGTAAGGCCAAGTGATGTGTGATAAGGGGCCAAAAATATAGAATTTTGTATGGTGATTTATAAGCTAGAGAAATGAATATTGCAAATAAAGAGAAATTTGTCCTTAACCTAAACATTCTATCAATGATACTCCTTCTTCTCTTGCCTATGATATTATACTCGCAAATTTGTAAAATGTGTTTCAATCGTAAGAATGGTAAAAAAATTCAGATAAATACTCCTTCTAATGATACTCCTTCTTCTCTTGTCTATGATATTATACTCGCAAATTTGTAAAATTTGTTTCAATCGTAAGAATGGTAAAAAAATTCAGATAAATACTCTTTCCAATGATACTCCTTCTTCTCTTGTCTATGATATTATACTCGCAAATTTGTAAAATTTGTTTCAATTGTAAGAATGGTAAAAAAATTCAGATAAATACTCCTTCCAATGATACTCCTTCTTCTCTTGTCTATGATATTATACTCGCAAATTTGTAAAATTTGTTTCATCGTATGGATGGTAAAAAAATTCAGATAAATACTCCTTCCAATGATACTCCTTCTTCTCTTGTCTATGATATTATACTCGCAAATTTGTAAAATTTGTTTCAATTATAAGAATGGTAAAAAAATTCAGATAAATACTCCTTCCAATGATACTCCTTCTTCTCTTGTCTGTGATATTATACTCGCAAATTTGTAAAATTTGTTTCAATGGTAAGAATGGTAAAAAATTCAGATAAATTTCTCATATTCAATCAGTAAGACCAAATTATACGTGATATGTAACCAAGAACATAGAATTTCTTTCAGTACCTACAAATACCAAATAATGAAGATTGTTTTGAATGATTTCTCATTCAAAACTTGCAATTAGACGTTAGATAACACGGACAGTTACCTGTATGGGAGTTTTATGTAGACATTGAACACAACAGATGCAATGCTACTCAAAGAACACGGATAAAATGTCTATCACGATTTGAAATTCAAAATTACTTTGTTAAGGGAACCATGAATATAAAATGATGCAAGATTCAATTGAAATTATATTCCTGGCGAACACACTGGTGGCCGAATGCGATAGTAATGAAATAAACTATCTTTTTTGAGCTTCAATCTGAGCAGCTCTAGATATTGGAAGGGGATCAGTCCGGCACAAAGAGTGAAAAACCGGACTATCCCGGTTATTTCGAGACGTCTGTTTACTTAGCAGCGACAATAAGATGGAACGAACTTGCAAATTAAAAACAAAAAAAGAAACATAAAACTTTAAAAAAAATTAAAAATGTAAGACACTGAACTGCCACTATGCATTTTAAACCAATACTGTTTGTTTTTGTAAAGAATTAGTTGGGACAGATAGTTAACCAGAAGTTTTTTTTAGTCTAGATAATCTTTTTTTAAAAAAATATTTCGCTGCGGATGTTTACGTTAAAATAATGGAATAATCCTGGGCATTTTATTAAAATACAGGAGAAAATGTTAAAAACTGGGACCGTCCCGACTAATCTGGTATGCTGGATCACTTTACAAATGAATCCTCCTAGAAACTTCAAAAATTGGCGTCAAGTTTATTGATAATTTTTTGCCCCCTTTCCACTTCTAATCATTGCACGTGCACATCGAAATAGTTTTTCTCCAAAAAACCACACAGAAAAAAATAATAAAAACATGATAAGAGTGGGAATAACTTCATTTTCCTTCAAGTTACGACAATCCCGCTGTTTGGTAAAAAGCTAGAAAGCAAAATTCATTAGACAATAATATTTGGGAAAATAAAATCTATTTAATGTTTTTGGGACATTAACCAGGTCAATCCAGGATATACGATTCAAATCCGAGCTAAAGAATCAAAAATAGGATCAATCCCAGCTATTCCTGGATGTCTGGCCACTTTTCGATAATTGATGTTTTTACCGATAATTAAACTTTCTTAACCAGTATCATCTCATAAATATAAAGCAAATGACTTAACCTAGAGATGGAGGAAAAGTGAAGCTTCATTCTGACCAGTTCGGTAAATTCCATATGGTAGTATTCTCCAGCGAGAATTGCGCCATGAGTACATGTTATTAATTACATGGTATTCATAGTGAGATGTAATACAATATCTTCGCTGATAATAATGTTGTAAATCACAAAATGAAATCAAGCTATTCAAATCACGTTAACACCTTCCACAACATATGTTACCTCTGCATGCCGTAATGCATACATAGGGCTATATATTTAACACATATATATGTGATCTAAATTTATACAAAATGCAAAGAAAATTCTGCACAGTTATAAATTAGAATTATATACATAATGCGTATTAGCATGAATGGAACAGTATTTCATAAACGGTTAAATTCATGAGTCAGTTTCCAATAATAATCAAAACACTTTGAGTAGAACTAAGACATCTTTCAATTCTAACAGTTATTTTAAACTTTAACTAATTCGCTTTTAAATAAATAGTCCTTAAACAATATATAGTATCACACTGTATATTTACTCCAGCATTAGTATTTACAGGATTTTTAAATATATTTTTCAGACAAGCAGCCTCCTTTAATAACTCATTTAAAGAATGTTAAGCTTATTTTTTAAAGTTTAAAGTGCATCGATGAAATTTTAGTGCATGAAGTATATAGCTGCACATTATTTACTCTATTTCTTATCATTCAAATTAAATATGAATATCTCGGTTAAAAACTGCTATAAATAATTTCTTTAGTTTTGATTTACCTGTAAATTTATGTTCCATTTATACCGCTCGCTGGAACACTTAACATTATCTGGAAGGGCATTTTTACATTAAAATCAAGTCAGTAATGACGAAAATATTATTTCTTAATAATTCAATTCAAAATATGGAGATTTTTTCATAATATAATTTCTTAAAGTTAAATTTCCCATTATTCTCTTCTAATATAAAACAGCGTCTTTTATATTATTTTCAAAATCTTCCACATCATCATTAATTTCTTTTTCGTTATTGCAACCATTATTTACTCGTAAACAATTAAGGTATCCGACTGTTTTCGGAGACATTTTTTTTTAAAAATAACTTATGTATTTTTTTAATGTTATTTTTCAACTGCATAAGTTTTAAAAATATGAAAATATTGTAAAATTAAGCTTTCAAACTAATATTTTTTTAAAAACTGAGAAATTTGAAGAAAAATGACTAAAATATTTGCCTTACGCTAACAGCCATAGACAAAATCGTATTCAAAATATACATAAATCCTTGTCGGAGTATATTTTTATGACTGTTATCTGTGTTATGCTCTAAACTCTTTCTAGTATTTCAAAATAGTTCCAAGATATAGCTGAACGTAGTTATTAAACTGGTAATTTTTCATAAAAAATGCTTTTCGTTTATATTTAAACACTTAAAAATATTACTTGATTTTAAAATTGACCTTAGTTTTTAGAGGAAAACATCGAGCATATTACAGAAAACAATCTCAGAAAATTTCGTATCAATACTTGAATAACGTTTTGAGAAATCATTGTTACGGTCGACAGTTTTCCTCAAAAATATCATTTCTCAGAAAACGCCTTTAAAGTTGTCATGCAACTTAAAATAATGCTTACAGTTCGGTAATAAAACAGATGTAACTCCATTTGTAATTCATGTAGAGTAAAAAGTGATGCAGTTTTAGAAAGCTGATTAAACAGGCTACAAAATTAAGTCATAAAATATTTTTTGATAATTTCATCAGAAACGACGATTTTAAACCAGTCGGATACCTTAAAAAAAAGTCAATATTTTATAAGTTCATTACCTCTTCCTCTCAAAGGCAACAGACGAAAAGACTGTCTCTTTTTTTCGAACTTCCGGATCGTGAATCCAACAATTAACCGGCGTATCTTTTCCAAGCAAACAATCAACTTGTGCCCCGCTGTGATTTATACAAAACCACTCGAGCTGCTGTTGTCACATAACACAATGGGACGTTTTTTCCCCTCTCTTAAGAGACCGTTAATAGGGAGCTCATAAAACTGCCTCCCCTCTGACAGCGGAGCTACAAGCTTAGTAGCGGATGTTTCGCTGTCTGAATTGGTCCTGAAATCCCGCGGAAGGAAGCAAGGATAGGATGTTACAGAGTGGATGATACTCGAAATGTGCTTAGGCACCGTCGCCTAGCAACGGCGCGTGCCAAACACTCTAACTTCCTTCCTCTTGGCAGTATCCATTTGGAACCACGCCAGACAAAACGGGATGACGTCACTGGAACGGGAGGAGCTGCTTGCTTACAGTTTCCAAAGGATGGGAAGGGAGGGATGAGATGTAGAGGAAGAGTTTGAGTTCCCTGAAAAATGCCTATCCCCCCAACCTATATTTCTGGTTTTTTATGTTCTGGAGATTAGTTGCGTAAAGTATAGGTCCATTCGTTTTCTACTTTTTCTGAAAGTAAATCTCATTGAAAGAATGAAAAATATAATTTTTTTTCGTTGCTACCTGAGTGGTGTGTGTGTGTCAATGAACGAAGAATGCTCTTTCAAAATAATTTATTACGAGGTTTTTCATTTCGTTTGGCGTTACACATAAATGGCTGTTTCTCCTACGTGTGAAAATAATTGCAAGATATTCAGAGTTTTCGCAATCACTTTTTAAACAACATCTTTTTTTTTCAGGAGTAAGGGCAATGGCTAAATTAAGTTGCATAAAATGGAAAAATCGTGTTTATAATAATGAAATGAAATGTAAGTTTGTAGATTAGTTGTATATGTTATAGATTAGCCAGCATTCTCTTTTTCACAGGTGTAAGGATACAGATCTATTTTTATTCTATGTCCTTTGCAAAGCTTTCTAAAACCAAAACATTTTGATGTAAGGTCTTTATTTAATTTATGCAACATTATTTCAAAAATATTTGCGAAATATAAAATAATACTATAGCAGCAAAAATGCGAGGAGGAGGGACGTGGCCTTGGTTTTTCCTTCATCTTACAGATTATTTTCTTTGGTTTTTATCAAGATTCAAATGTATCTAATAAAATTAAACTAAATAAATAATATATTATTATAAATAAAAACTTATGTTTAAAATATAATCATTAAGATCCTTATTTATTTTAATTCTTACAATCTATACTTATAAAAGGCAATGTGTGTGTGTGTGTGTGTGTGTGTGTGTGTGTGTGTGTGTGTGTGTGTGTGTGTGTGTGTGTGTGTGTGTGTGTGTGTGTGTGTGTGTAAATCCATCAACCATACAGCCATGAAATTGGCACACAGGTAGTCATAATGGTGACTGAATGCACCTCGAAGACGAAATTTTAAAATTTGATCTAGAAACTTTTTTTATTTAATGTTTTGTGTCGTTTTGTTTGATTTTTCGCACTAATTTCTCAATAAGATGGTTTCGAATAATTGTACGACAACAATAGATACACACCATCAGAAAGAGCACAAGATTTCCGTTCTAATGAAGTAGTTTTGCGAATTTCTAACGTACTGTGAATTTTGAGAATTTTGTTAAAAATAGTCACTTTTCAAAAATAAAATTTTCCGGAATTCTTAAAACTCTTGCATCCGTTATTCTAATAAAGATATCATTTTCAAAATTTTTTTGATAGTAAATCAATTATTTTTCTTTGATTTAAAAACAAGAACGTTTAAAATATTTTATTTCTTCGATTTTGGATTAATTTATTTCTAGATGGGATCAGAGTTTTCTCATGCCGAAAGTGAAGACACACGCCGTTTCGCACTATCTCGCCTTGGCTACAGCTATCTGGCGGAAAATAAAACAGCAATGATTTATTCCTTCCTTCTGGACAGTCGTAAATTTCTTGAAGTCCTGCTTCCACGGGCAACTAGTGCCCGCACTGCTAGTGTTGTATAAGAAAATGGCCATGCTTTGTTTGCAGATGATTTTCATCCACTGGATTTCTGTCGCAGACACAACTAACATTTTTTGCTACTGGGACCATACATATTATTACATACTAGAAGGAGATCCGTCTAGACGAATGCTATCCTAAACAGTATCCCAGATCTGACTGTCACAGATTTACTTAACGAAATTTGTAGTAGAAAATCTCAGCGCATTGGCAGAGTGCCTAAAGTAAAAAAGTACGAAAAAGAAAAGAACCCTTTGTCAAAAAGAAATTATTCTAAATCAATAGCGTGAGAAACAGAACTCATGAATCAATTGACACTAAATTTCGTTTTGTTAATAAATAATAACTTTATCATTAACAATTATTTTCGTTTTTTCCATGCGTAAATGCTTATGCTCAATACATTTCTTAACTTCTAATAGAAGTTTGAAGAGGATTATTCTTATTCAGAGATACTCACCATTTTCTATTTTTAAGTTTATTAGGTTTGTCACCGAGCCGTTTGCCCATGTTTCTAACAGCTGTCCGGGACTCTCAGATGCTGCTGTTCGTAACTTAATACTAGTCCAGGCAACGAAGGAAAAATAGGTGAAAAAAATGGTGTAGTTTTGAAATTTGGCACAGTTGTAGGGATTAGTGCCCTAAACAACATACTAAAGTCCCCGACAAATGGGGTTACGCGGTCAGGGGGGGGTGGGGGAGTTTAGGGGCTTTTCAGTTTTTCTTAATATTTCGAAAACTATGGGTTATAGAGAAAATCTCAATACAAAATAACTACATTAAATTCCTCAAGAAAAGACCTACATCTTTATTTTATCATCAATAGTTAAGAGATGGGAGTTGAAAAGGGTGAATTTTTGAAATTCCTTGTTAATGGTAAAATCAATAAAAAATCCAAAGTAACACCTCAGAGCACCTCATGCCTATATAATAATTTTATAAAGGTATTGTATGTGTTGAGAATAGTTGGTGGCGTGGGGCGGGGGGGGCACAAATATATTTGATGAACAGTCGTGATCCTCTCCCCTCAATGTTCTCTCCATAAGATCAATTCTAGTAGATCAACGAAGGAAAAAGAAAAATAAATGGTGTAGTTTTGAACTTTTGGCACAGTTGTAGGGAATAGTGCCTAAACAACATACTAAAAGTCCCGACCTTGGGTTACAGCGTACAGGGGGAGGGGTAAGGGGGCTTTTCAGTTTTTCTTAAATATTTCGAAAACCATGGGTTATAGAGAAAAATCTCAACTACAAAATTAAACTACATTAAATTTCCTACAAAACAGTGCTTCATTTTTTCTTAGGATGAATGGCTTAGAATATATAGAGAAATTACAATAAAATTTGAAAAAGCTAGCTTCATTTTTTAAGAAAGAAAGTTTTTATTTCAAATTGGCGTATCTATTATAACATTATATCTATAATAATATTATATATATATATATATATATATATATATATATATATAATTATACATACCTACATAAAATATGCATAAACACTTTTGACACTTGTTCGTAATTAAATTTCATTCGATTCTTCTACTGCTCGATCGAGTTCGAACTCCTCTCTAGAGGTGACATTAGTACAGATACCATGACAGCACAGCAGCACTTACTTTTAAAATCAAATTCAAGTTGGGATGAACGCAAACAGGGGGTAGAACTTGATGTTCAAGGCTGTCCATCTAAAACACTATTTTCAAGTCTCTTGTAATTGATTGAGTGTCTCGTGTGTTTTCTCCTGCAGAAGCTATGAAGAACAATCTTTTTCTGTCCTCTGAATAGTTATGTACTTCCCATCTTTTCTCGCAATACTTGCCTTAATCAACCCATCTATTCCTTTTTTCACCTACACCACACTTATCAGTCACAACATAATCTTCACATAATGAACACTTTTCAGCCATTGCATCATACTGTGAATCTATAAATAATGTTAATATAACGCACGAGCACTAACACACACAGGAAACGTCTGTATTCGTTTGTTCTACTAAAAAACTGTTATTCAGTATTCGGCAGAGTTATACATTCTAGTAAAATCTGAGATTCCCCAAGACATTTTACAGTGAGTGATATGTTGACTAGGTGTTGAAAACATATGTTGTGAATGTGGAAAAAATAGAATGTTGCGAGCTTTTATGTTAAACTCATCATATTTATGATATTTAGATTATATTGTCTTAATATACTCATTTGGAGCGTTTACAGAACCAAGCGACTGAGTAGAAATTATCTGTGGAGGAACGGATGTGAGGGAGGAAGTGATGACGACAGTTCATCAAATATATTTGTGCCCCCCCGACACCATCACTATTCTCAGCAATACAATACTACCTTTATAGAATTATTATATAGGCATGAGGTGCTTCTATGGTTGTTACTGCATTTTTATTCATTTTACCACTTCAATAGGAATTTCAGAAATACTCACTTTTTCAAATCCCCATATATTCTAAACTATCGATGCTAAAATAAAGATGTAGGGCTTTTTTTGTAGGAAATTTAATGTACTTTATTTTGTAATTGAGTATTTTTCGCTAGAACCCAGTTTTCGAGATATTTAAGAAAACTGAAAAGCCCCTTTAAACCCCTGTACCCCGGAGTAACCCCACGGTTGGGGACTTTTAGTATGTTGTTTAGAGGACTATTCCCTACAACTGTGCCAAAGTTCAAAACTACACCATTTATTTTCTATTTTTCCTTCGTTGACTCTACTGAATTGATCTATGGAGAGAAACGGATTGAGGGGAGGAAGGGATCACGACTGTTCATCAAATATATTTGTGCCCCCACCCCCACTACCACTATTCTCAACAATACAATACTGCCTTTATAAAATTATTATATAGGCATGAGGTGTATGATTGTTACTTCGGCATTTTTATTGATTTTACCATTACAAAAGGGAATTTCAAAAAATTCTCACTTTTTCAACTCCCTATATCTTCTTAACTATTGATGCTAAAATAAAGATGTAGGTCTTTTCTTGTAGGGAATTTAATGTAGTTTATTTTTGTAATTGAGAGTTTTTCTCTATAACCCATAGTTTTCGAAATAATTAAGAAAAACTGAAAAAGCCCCCCTTTAAACCCCCCTGTACCCCCCCGCGTAACCCCCACGGTCGGGGACTTTTAGTATGTTGTTTAGGGCACTAATCCCTACAACTGTGCCAAATTTCAAAACTACACCATTTTTTTTTCTATTCGTCGATTTTTGGCCTTCGTTGACTGGACTATACGTTCGTATTTGAATTCACGAGTTGACCTATAAGTAAAATAACGGAAGTAGCTTTTATCCAGTAGCCCATAGCTACAAAATACCATTTTGTTTAGGTGACAAAGAAGCTTAATTACAAACACACTACATGGAGGTCAGAACGGTAAAGGATCACAGCAATTTACGAAAAACAATTTTGTACACAGAAAGGTTTTGAAAAACAACTCGTATCATGCTGCTACGAGAAAAATACTGGAGCAAATAAAATCTCTTTTAGCAGCTTTCTGAGTAATTTCTTAGAAGTTAAAATTGATTCGAATATAATGAAAGCATGAATTATCTCCTCTTAGACGAAGATTTTATTATAATTTTTGTATCACTTATATTAGTGGCTTTATTTGTATCTTTTTCACATGGAATAGAGTGTTTATTCCTCCGTCATTTTCTTATTTCACAGATGAAAATTAAGCTCATAATAGTTACAGCCATGTGAAATTGAATTTTCATATCTAAATTTTAAGTGGAATGTTTCGAACAGGATAATTAATGAATGATTTGATCTGGACTGTGTTTTAAAGAATACTCCCACGTGCCATGTTAAGACAAATCTATGAAAACTACCTGTAAATTGTTATGAACGAATAATGAGAAAACTATGTTGAATGTTGCCATCGGATAAAATGGAAACTCCACACCAAATGATGATTCAATAATAACATTTAAATAAAGTTCTTAGCAAAGAAATAAAGTATGCTAAAAATGTCTTGCAATAAATAATTAGTTTTGAAGTAATTCGAGATTTAAGAAAATATATTGAATACCATTATTTTATTTGTGTTAAGATATCAGAAAGTTGTTTAAGAAAAAGAAAACTCTTTAAATTTAAAAACATAAATGCTTGAGAAATATTGCTTTGATGAATATTAAAAAAAATGCAGCGTTCCTCAAAAATAATATGTCTTCACTTTTTCAGTCGTATAATAAATACATTTTAAATTAACTTAGAATGCTTCAATGTAGTATAAATGTATGCTCACAAACGTTTAAACTGACGAGTTCTTCTTTCCAAATACAGCGAAGTGAGTTCGTATGACTTCATAATCACATGACAAACGTAACTGCGGAATTCTAATAATATCTAAATGAACATTGTTTTGCCTAGTACTATGACACTAGCTCATTCTTCTCATTTAAGATGAGCATTTAATTCCAAAATGAAACTTGAAGACGCATTTGACATCGTGAATCACGTGAGTAATAATTGTCTTGAATGATAAAACATTTCATGGATTCCACAGCATAACGAGTCATATCATTCAAAAAATCTAGATCCATTCAGATATTTCAATTAACTTTCTCAATCTTATCGGCTGTTGTTGGTTTTCGCGCCTGAACTTTATTTCTGAAATATCAGTATGAAAAAACTCAAATGGATAGGTCTGAAAAAAACGCATTAAATTCAAGCACTACTGCTTTACTCAATCCACGTTTTAGGAATACTGTAACTATTTACGTCCTTCTATCACAATGAAGTAAGTAGGGACAGTTATTTATCTTGCAGAAGAAGAATCTCTTCATCACCAAAGAACTCTTCAACGATTGGAAAGAAAGCTATTTGCAGTAAGTTTAGAAAAGCTTCTCCAGTGGAAGTTTGGTCAAGAAGTTATGGCCCTCAGATATTTAAAATTGATATTACATAAGACACTGTAACTTGTAATTCAAATAGTGTTCCATGATAAAATATGTATATTTATGTGAACATAATATACAATGCGTCGTTTCGCTAAGAAATTTAAATTAAAATATGGCCTCACTGATTCAAACAGCGAATGCTTTATCTCGTTTGCATTAGTCCAACAAAAAATAACAAACTCACAAAAAAACTCACAAAATTTAAACTCCAAGTTCAGGACCGTTTTCATTTAAAGCGTGAGCTCATGTAACATTTCCACTAAAATCGCTTCAAAATGCAGAAGTAGCTTGATTTCCCCTGTCAGGATCGGCTGTCGTGCGGAATTCTGTGAGGATCGTAGAAGATTTTCAGCAAATGTTTCTCCTTTACTATGATGTGCTTTCCTGAACAATAGTTATGGGCAACGCCATGGACATTTCGGTCTCATTCAAATTAGCCCACGTAAACAATGGAGATTCGGGTTCGTGGGTCTTCGTGAAAGCATTTTCTCTGTGTATAATTTGCAGAATCTTGGGATACTTAATCATCAGGGGACGCAATTATGCGATCGAGAACCAACTCTGAAATACACATTTTGTTACTTAGGTTTATGTCCCGTTAGAAACCCAAACTAGAACTGTTTTGGGGCGGATCTCGTAGCTTTGAGCAGTGTTGAAATAATGAAGACAACATCTGAAGCTCCACCTCCACTCTACGGACTTTCCTGCTGCACCAATGAGTGGACAGTTTAACTTGCCATGACAGATTTAATGCGGATATATACGAAGAACATTTGGTGGAATCGGGTCTCGAAACCGCAACCCTTCTACACTTTACGAAATTACTAACAAAACCAGCGGGAGTGATCTCCCCTAAACTTTCTCGTATACTTCCCCAAAAAGGTGCCGTTTCCCCTTCCCCCGCGTGGCTAAAAACACTCGAACCTACTGTTACCCAGAATCCAATGACTATCAGAAGGTTTTTCATTATAGTGATTGAAAAATATCTCGGTAAAGAATCAAATTCAAAGAGATGCGTACCGATTTTCCGCTCTTACCGGCTCAAGGTCAAACTGGCGTAATTCGCTCCATAACTTTGGCGTGCACATAAGATTGCTTCCCGTACGCATGCGCGTAGAGATAACGGATTCTTTTCAACAGTAAATTATACAGACCGACAGACAGTCAACCCTTTGAAGGATTTGGCCCAAACTTTTATACGGACCTACATTTATGTTGATAAAACTGTGTACCAAATTTTATCCATATAGCTATTCAGGTTTTTGAGTTATAGTGTTCGCATGATCGCGGACAGACAGACTTCCCGTGGATGGATTTTGTTCAAAATTTGATAGAAACCTACAAATTATGTGTAAAGATCACATACCAAATTTCATCCCCGTAGCTCTAATAGTTTTCAAGTTATCGTATTCACAGACACGCAGACAGACAGACACATTTCCAAAATTGTGTTTTTTGGATTCAGTGAGGTCTAAAACGTGGAGATTCGTCAAAATCTCGAGTTCGAATTTTTTGACGATTACAATACTTTCTCTTTGTATACTTCGTATACGAGAAAGTAAAAAGTCAATTTTACATCCTAATATACAAAGTTGATCTGTCATGTGCACGTGCCAGAACTAAAAGAAGAATAAAAAATAAATGAATGATGATATGGTTACAAAACAATTTATTCAGCGAAGTGTGTATGATGTTACAGAATTTACTTCAGAAATCAAATACTCCACCACAGAGAATGTTAATTGTGAAAAAAAATCCAGCTTCAACCAGCTTTCGGTGCAAGTGTACGAACTACTCATTATGGCCCAAACGTCTCTTCTGAAATCTTTCGCGATACAAATACACCACTGCTCGCCAATTTGCATCAGTTGTATCATACTAAATGCATGTGTATCATTTCAGCATTTTTGTACAACTCCACGCAATGTCTGCCATATTATTAACTGGATGCCTTATACACTATGGGCAAGTTGTGTCAGCATGGGCAAATTACTAATATAATAACCCATATCTGTCTCTCGGTAATGTTCTGACATCATTAACAATAAAACTCGCTCCATAGCAGTGCGAAACGATAAACAGCATTATTTCGTTGTTAGAGCACCTAAATTTCAGTAATTTTAAATTTAAAACGTAATTCTCGTTAGAATTTCAAATTTAATAGCTCTAAAATAGTGAAATAAAATTTTCTGTGGATTGATATACACTATATGCCCAAAAGTATCCGGACACTTGCAGAATTTCACATTTTTTAGAATTTCTCCGGAATGGTTTAGTTGACAGCCTTTAAACTTCGGACATGTAAACAATAGACAATAACTCACATTTTGCATTGAAGATTTGGTCCTGAGAGCAATTAGGGGACCATCTACAAACTGATGAAAACAAAAATGTTTTTTCCCACCCCGCTTCACAAAATACATATAACAAGATGAAACTTTCAGAACTGGTAATGTATAATGTGCATAATATTTAGAGTAATTTTCGTAAACTCAGCACAGATATTTGGGAAGATATAAAGGTTTTCGTAAAACATCTCAAATTTTCCCACCTGTGTTTTGCTTATAACATGCAGAGTGTTCTGTTATATTATACGAAACTTACAGAAAAGATGACAATATGTTAGAAAAGCATTTTGTAAAAATTTGGAAAAGAATGTTCGAATATTACAGGAATTATGAGAATATTTAGTAAATAATGTTTTACTGCGCATGCGCGAAACATAGTGTAATTTTTCTTTCACAACTTTAAAGCCAGATATATAGGGCAACTTATATAAAAACATTCAGTTCAATATCATTACTATTCAGAAAGATATCGGCATTACAACGAGCGAAATTTTAGCTCCTGTCGAAGAGAAGCTAAAAGATGAGGGGTTCTACACAAATTGATATTTTTTAAACTTATATCTTTAAATAGTTATATTGAATTGTATAGTGGTTAGAATTTGCTGAATACCCATGAACATATCTAATATTCGTAACGAATAAAAAATATATATGTAGAATTATTAAAATATTTTAAGAAAAGAAATTAATTAGATAAAAAAACCGTCTCGCCATAAAAGAAATATATTTAAAAATATCGTTTGGCTGTAAAATTGTACTATATAACTTGTTAATAATCATGCAAATAATATAATTAAAGTAATAAAATTTTTGTAATTTATAGTGCCTAATTAGCTGGAATTTAAGTTATGCACGTAATTGATAAGTCTTCATGGGTATTCAGCAAATTCTAACCACTATACAAATCAATATAACTAATTAAAGATATAAGTTTAAAAAATATCAATTTGTGTAGAACCCCTCATCTTTTAGCTTCTCTTCCACAGGAGCTAAATTTCCGCTCGTTTTATTACCGATATCTTTCTGAATAGTAATGATATTGAATTGAATGTTTCTATATAAGTTGCCCTATATATCTGGCTTTAAAGTTGTGAAAGAAAATTGCATCTATGTTTCATGCATGCGCAGTAAAACATTATTTACTAAACATGTTCATAATTCCTGTAATATTCAAACATTCTTTTCCAAAGTTTTACAAAATGCTTTTCTATCATATTGTCATTTTTTCTGTAAGTTTCGTATAATATAACAGAAAACTCTGCATGTTATACGCAAAAAACAGGTGGGAAAATTTGAGACGTTTTACGAAAACCTTTATATCTTCCAAAATATCTGTGCTGAGTTTACAAAAATTCCTGCAAATATTATGCACATTATACATTACCAGTTCTGAAAGTTTCATCTTGTTATCAGTATTTTGTAAAGCGGGGTGGGCCAAAAACATTTTTGTCTTCATGAGTTTGTAGACGGTCCCCTAATTGCCCTAGGGACCGAATCTTCAATGTAAAATGTGAGTTATTGTCTATTATTTACATGTCCGAAGTGTAAAGGCAGTCAGTTAAACCATTCCGGAGAAATTCTAAAAAATGTGAAAATCTGCAAGTGTCCGGATACTTTTGGGCATATAGTGTATAATGTATCTCGCTATGAACAATAGTTCCCGAGAAATGTAGAATTATATTAATCCTATATTTCAAATTAATTTCCGTTTTTTAATAGAAAATAGTAAATCACGTTAGTGGTATATCATGCGCGTGATATAGTTTGGAGGTCATGATATATCTGATTTTTTATTGCAATTATGATGATATAATTTGATAATATTTTTTGGCAACGTCAAAATCTACACAAAGACATCTGAAGTACAAGGAAAATTGTTAAGCAACGAAAAATACTTCACACGGAATGTTGTTTACCGAGAGGTTTTTGAATAAAGAAATATGTAAATAAAAAAAAATGTCCTGTCATAAAACATATGTTTATTTTATTTGTTTTCAATCAATGTTAAACATTTCTCTCGCATATATATCTATTTAAACACGTCAGATTTGAAGGGAAATCTCTCGAGTGAAGAGGCAATTTGCACCCGTCATACCATGACGGGTGATTTTCTAGTAAATAAATACCATTAAATGGAGTAATAAAGACTAGTGTTGTCAATTCACTTTAAGCCAAATAGCGTCATCTAGGACGCACACTTTGCGTTCTCTCTTGTTTTTCTTATATATAACTGCTCGTGCGGAGAAAAAGGAGATCCAATTCACTATGCCACAAAATGTCGGTTTATCCTCTCCTGGCATTTCCAAACTCCAACAGTGTCACTTAAATTACAGTGGTTGAAAAACATTCTCACGAACAACTTATCAAGAACCCGACTCCTAATGCGTTTCATATGTGATGAGAACAATCTCATTGTAGAGGATAATCATTGAGCACGCATCCACCCAGACTGACACACACTTCCGGCTACTTATGATTTTTTTCCCTCTACGTATTTTTTTTTCTATTTTGTATTGTTTTCTATGTTGTTCTGTCCAGTGTATGTTTCTTTTTCATTTTTATTTGTTTTTGTACCTGTTACTTGTTTTTTTCCATTTCTTAAAAAATAAAATTTACCTCCATCCATCCAAACCGGAAAGGAGCCAAATGGCTCTAAACACGGGGGTGCAGGTGGTGTAATGTAATATATATAACTGATTTGCTTTGATATGCGCACTTATCTTTAATGTTTGTCGGAATCCTTTCAAATCCCACTGTGTCGCATTCAACCTAACATTTTAACGTAACGCATTAACGCAACTTTACACATTAGTAACGAAAATTAAACTTTTTTTTTCAATTTCTTTGCTTCTGAATATACTTTCTTAAGGGGCCAATTTTTGTTAGAATATTCAACATTAATACGAAGCTCCCACCTTATCATGGTGACACGGTATATATATGCAATAGATAATCTTTTATCCGCGCTTTTTAAAGTAAAACTACTGTAAATTCGAGTGTTTTATCTTGGTTGCGTGTTCCCATTGAGCTTCTCGGGCCTTTTTACTTTCTCGTATATGAAGTATACAAAGAGAAAGTATTGTAATCGTCAAAAAATTCGGACTCGAGATTTTGACGAATCTCCACGTTTTAGACCTCCCTCAGTCCGAAAAACACAATTTCAGAATTATGTCTGTCTGTCAACACGATAACTCGAAAACTATTAGAGCTACGGGGACGAAATTTGGTATGTGGTGTTTAAAAATAATTTGTAGGTTTCTATCAGATTTTAGACCAAATCCGTCAACGGGAAGTCTGCCTGTCTGTATGTCCGAAGTCATGCGAACACTGTAACTCAAAAACTTGAATAGCTAGATGGATAAAATTTTGTACACAGTTTTATCGTCATGAATGTAGGTCCGTATAAAAGTTTGGGCCAAATCCGTCAGAGGGTTGACTGTCTGTCGGTCTGTATAATTTACCATTGAAACCAATGCGTTATCTCCATGCGTACTGGAAGCAATCTTCTGTGCACGCGAAAGGAGCGAATTACGTCAGTTTGTCCTTGAGACGGCAAGAGTGAAACCTAGCGGTGTGCGATAGATGCGTTTTAATCGGTACGCATCTCTTTGAATTGGATTCTTTACCTGGATATTTTTCAATCACTATAATGAAAAACCTTCCGATAATCATTGGATTCTGGATAACAGTAGGTTCGAATTTTTTTAGCCACGCGGGGGAAGGAGAAACGACACCTTTTTGGGGAAGTATACGAGAAAGTTTAGGGGATAACACTAAATACTGCATCAGCTCTTGCATTCCAAACAAAAGATATTTCCCGTTTCAAAGCCATAAAATATCCTGCCGTTAATTTGACACACCCTTTCTACGATTCCACCTTCATCAGTTATACGTACAACTTCGCGTCTAGTAATTCCAAATTGGTTAAGGACTGTAATCCCTAAACTTTCATTTAAAAATATTAAATTAT
This sequence comes from Araneus ventricosus, assembly GCA_013235015.1. Classification (NCBI taxonomy): domain Eukaryota; kingdom Metazoa; phylum Arthropoda; class Arachnida; order Araneae; family Araneidae; genus Araneus; species Araneus ventricosus. The sequence continues at coordinate 278 of BGPR01029746.1, read as the reverse complement.
TCTTATCGTTTCAAAATCATATGAAGAGTAAAAAAACTTTTAAGATTCTTTGGAATGACCGTAATCCTCTTCAAATATGTCTAAACCAACATCTTTACAATCGTCTAATGTAGCAATCTTTTAATTAAAACTAAGTTCTCAGTCCCATGTGGCTGACTTCCATTCTAGCTCTTTCCATCTATCCAACAAGAATATACCCTCTTAATCACCTTGGCTTAGAGAGAAAAGATCTCTCTAAACTCTACTTACTCTGAAAGAGATAGCCTCGACGAGAAAAC
>BGPR01029745.1:0-19089 GCA_013235015.1 Araneus ventricosus | reverse complement strand
TTGTAATTGTCAAAAAATTTGGTCTTGTAAGTAGGAATTGACTTAAATTTTTTTTTTTATATTACTTGTTACCATTTCAACTGCTTGTGGTATATTTTTTTATCCTTTGTCAATTGTTTTGCAATGAAATTTGTGTGATTTTTCATCTTTTTTCAAGTAAAATATCCGATTTTGTCCGAATGCCGGACATAGGATAACTTTTTAAACTTTTCACCTACAAGCTTGAAATTTTATTTATGAGATACCCTTTGCAATTGTAGATAGTAAGCACATCAAAGAAAACAGTCTCACTTCTTCTGGACATCCTGAGTAAATTCAGGCATAAATTAGATAAAAAGTCACAACTTACCCACGATGTAGTCATATTCCTCCTTGAAACTCGATGATTGAATTGGGGAGTTCCGTTGCTTCGCCAAGGACAGAAGAAGCAGGGGCAGAAGAGGAGAGTTCGCAATGGGCGTAGGGTACGCTCTTTCTGCAGATATGTCCATGACAGCTGGGATAAATTCAAGTTTTTGGAAAGTCGTCAAATAGACGCATATCTTTAAATTTGAGTAGATGTTGATTTCTTTGAAAATTCTTTTACGTAAATGTATAGAAAAGTTCAAAGGTGAGATTGCGTCAAGTGCCAATATCGCACTACAGGGTTCTGCTTGTAGCAATTGAAATCTTAAATCCTGATGAGTCAGTGTTCCAGGAGACATTGGTATGCCCACATCGGTGTATGCCATAGTGATTTGTGTATATGTACTATTATGAAATCTCTCCGTTCTGATTCATTTGATTGGGAACCAAAAAACTGCTCTGATATCAATTAGAATATTGCATTATCAAGATTGCTGGTAGCTACCGTCCCAAGCACAAACCTGTGAAGCAATTTATTGCAGCGATTTGATCGCAAAGCACCAGAATAGAACTACAGGTTTGAGCTTGGAGAGGTAGAAACTGTAAATCTTCATGAGTCAGTGTGCCAGGTCACATTGCTGTGTCAACATCAGGGGTCTGTCATAGTGATTTTTTTCTGTGTATGAAGTTTTCTCTGTCCTGTGCCACTTGATTATGATTCTAGAAACTGCTATATGAACCGAGAATCTTAATAATTCAGTTGGAATACTGCATTATTAAGATTATAGGCCGCGATAGCCGCAAGCGAAACCCTGTGCACCGAATTGTTGACGATATATTCAGCTAGTTTTAGAACTTTCTAGAACATCTTGCTATGTATGAGTCATGGCCAGAATTCATAATTTTTTAAGCATTTATTATTGAATTCCAGCAAAAATTATCAGCTAGTTTTCTTGACAAAATGGAGATAGATACTAAGAACTGATTTACGATATTTCTGCCTTTTAAAACTTTTTTAAAAATAGATCTGTTTCTTCTTTGTATTCAGATTGCTTTAGAGTTTAGTTTAATTATATTAATGTTCCGTTTCAGAGTAATATGAGGGTTGTTTTGTGTAGGACCTTGTATTTTTAAACTGCGGTCAGATGACGAGAGCGAAGGCTGAGTTGTTCCCTCCTTCTCCAAAATTCTGCACCACACCAGCGGGAGGACATTTGGAACCATACTTATGATTTAACGTGCAACAGACCCAATACACGAAGGTTCGTCAGTGGAATCGGGTTTCGAACTTGGATCCCTCTAGCTATGAAGTCGAGACGTTATCATAAGCCACCACCCAAAATGTTTCAAGAAGTACTATTAATATACACCATATGACCAAAAGTATCCGGACACATTCAGATTTTCACATTTTATGCGGAAAGGATTAACTGACTGTCCTTAAACTTCGTCCATGTGAAGAATAGACTGTAGCTCATATTTTACATTGAAGATTTGGTCCTGAGGGCAATTAGGGGACCGTCTAAATTCTGATCAAGTCAAAAAATTTTGGCTCATCGCGCTTAACAGAATACTGATAATAAGATGAAACTTTCACAAGTAGTTTTGTTTAATATGCAATATTTACAGGAATTTTTGTAAACTCAGCACAAATATTTGGGAAGATATCAAGGTTTTCTTAAAAAATCACAAATTTTCGCGCCAATATTTTGCTTATAACATGCATAGTTTTCTGTTATATTATACGAAACTTACGGCAAAAATGACAATATGTAACAGAAACATTTTTAAAAATTTGGAAGAAAAATTGAATATTACAGGAAATATGAGCATTTTTAGCAAATAATGTTTTACTGTCTATGCACGAAACATAGCGTAAATTTTCTTTCACAACTTTAACGTCTGATATATAGGGCAACTTGTATGAAAATTCCGCTCAATATCATTACTATTTAGAAAGATATCGGCATTACAACGAGCAGAATATTAGCTTCTATCGAAAAGAAGCTAAACGATGAGGAGCTGTAAACAAATTGATATTTTTTAAACTTATATCTTTGAATAGTTACATTGAATTGTATAGTGGTTAGAAATTTGCGAAATATCCATGAACATTTGTAATATTTGTAAGGAATAAAAAATATATATTTGTAGAATTATTCAAATATTTTAAGAATAAAAATTAAATACATAAGAAAAAATTGGTTTGGCCATAAAAGAAATGTACTTAAAAATATCGTTAGGCCGTAAAATTGTAACAATATCTGGCCTGTTAATAATCATGAAAATAATATAATTAAAGTAATAAAATTTTTGTTATTTATAGTGCCTAATTAGCTGGAATTTAAGTTATGCGCGTAATTGATAAGAGTTCATGGGTATTTAGCAAATTCTAACCACTATATAATTCGATATAACTATTCAAAGATATAAGTTTAAAAAATATCAATTTGTGTACAACCCCTCATCTTTTAGCTTCTCTTCGAGAGGAGCTAGAATTCTGCTCGTTTTAATGCCGATGTCTTTCTAAATAGTAATGATATTGAGCGGAATTTTTTATACAAGTTACCCTATATATCTGACGTTAAAGTTGTGAAAGAAAACTTACGATATGTTTGCAGCATGCGTAGTAAAACATTATTTACTAAAAATGCTTATATTTCCTGTAATATTCAAAATTTTGTTTGTATATTTTTACAGAATGCTTTTGTTACAAATTGTCATTTTCTCTGTAAGTTTCGTATAATATAACAAAAAACTCTGCATGGTATACGCAAAAAACAGGCGGGCACATTTGGAATTTTTTTAGAAAACCTTTATATATTCCCAAATATTTGTGATGAGTTTACAAAAATCCCTGTAACTATTATACACATCAAACATAACCATTTCTGGAAGTTTCATCTCGTTATCAGTATTGTGTGAAGCGGAGTGGGCCAAAAGTTTTGTCTTCATCAGTTTGTAGACGGTCCCCTAATTGCCCTGAGGACCGAATCTTCAATATAAAATGTGAGTTACAGTCTATTCTTTACATGGTCGAAATGTAAGGGCAGTCAATTAATCTTTTCTGGAGAAATTCTAAAAAAATGTGAAAATCTGAAAGTGCCCGGATACTTTGGCTATATAGTGTATTTTGTCGGATATGTTTTCAAATGTCCGATATGTTTTTGCTAAAGATGCGTTGTTTTATTTTTAAAGTTTCCAATTTAAAGCTATAAATTTTAGCATCCATTCCGAATTTTTTAATACTAGAAAGACGGTAGCGGTCATTGTGACCGCAAATGAATTTTAACTCTTATATTTCCTTTCTTTTTCCTCTGTTTTCTTATTCGTTCATTGACTTTTCCTGATTATTCATAAAGAAGATGTAAGGCAAAAATTGTTTCTTTTTCTCGTTATTATCGACACTATAAATGTTTCTATCTGGAAAGACTAACTGCGGTCATTTTCACAGCTAAACAAACATCACATAATATGATGCTTTTTTAACTCTATTTTTTGTTTTGTCTACTCTGTTATTTTTCAACTCTTTTATTTTTTGTTTTGCCACGTTGATTTGAAGAAAAAGAATATAAATGGGGGGTGGGGTCAAAATTGCAATTCTCAGCAATTCGTTCTGTATTCGAAGCTTCTGCTTTATTGAAATTGCAGATATTCATTTCTTTGGATGTTCTTTGCCTGTTTGGTGGCATATTTTCTCTCACGATGTTACGAAGAACCATTTGTAAAATAATTCTCTCGGGAAAAGAAATTTTACAAATGTTGCATAATTTATCTGAAACCAATTCTTTTGGTGAAAAATCTGATTTATCACAAAATGTATATATAACTGGCAAAGAAAGTGCACCAACTTCATCGGATGAATGCTTTACAGAAATTGCACAAAACGATTTCTCCTTCGAATTTGAAAATGAAAAGAAAAAAAATCATCTATATATAAAAACCAATTCACAACGCGCAAGAAGTGATTGAACTGTATTCAAACAAAGTTCTTAAGCACGATAATATTACTCTGACAGAATACCAAGGAAGGGAAAAGAAAAAATGTTCTACTGCTAAGCACTCTTCATCCTACGACTCGAAGTTGAATGCAATGAAAAGAAGACTCCTAAGGTTATTAAATTTTATAACTCGACTAAATGCGGCGTTAATGTACTTAATCAGATGGCAAGAAAGTATTCAACTAAATCCTATTCCCGACGATGCACAGTGGTCCAGTTTCGGTTTGTAGCGCGACAAAAATCGAAATTTCGAGGTCCGCAAATGGGTTTATTTTCTATGGGGGTAGGTAGAGAACCGTTTGGAACCCTGAAAGCCATAATTTTTTTTTGTATAAACATGTAGTCTTAGGAGGTTTTACGGAGGTTGAAGTTGAAGAATGTCTTTCGAATACTTGAGTCGCGTTTCAGTGAGCCCTCGGATTTCGTTCTGTAAAGTCCTACATTGCTCTTTATCTGCCTAATTTTAGATTTTTCATGATGTTGGATTCCAGGACAAGTAAACGAAACCGTTTTTAGCACATCATTTTATTATTTTCCATATTTTTATACTATATTTTAAAAGGCCCTTTTTCTCACTAAATTTTCAAGTTTAAAGTGAACTTAAAAAATTTGCACAACTTTGCACACCTTGAGACTACCTTAAATCATTTCTGCACTCTATCTTCTATAAAATGTCTGAAAATTAGCCCCGATAAACCCCGACTTTTTCATTTATTTTATTTTTTAATGTCATCTACGTCAGTGAAGAATTTTCACTTTTTCCTTCAACGACGCAAAAATAAATATCCGGGTAAAAAAAACCTGTTTAAAAACTAAGTTAGCCTAGTTCTAGCCTAGACGTTAATTGCTAAAAATTAACTCGACATTAATTTGAAAATTTTATTGAAAAATTTTCGAATTTAAGGGGGCGGATGCTCAATCTAAAATACATTTTAACTTTTTAAGAAATAAACGCTGGATGATTTCAAAAGTATTTTAAATCGATTTCAATATTTATTTCTGATTTAGTAGTTGACATAAACACTCCGACAACGCGAAAATTTGGGAATAGTTCAGAACGTGATTTGAAATTTTCAAGACAGTTAATTTGCTTCAGTAACAACCTCTCAAGCGCTGTCTTCAGCTACAGCTAAAAGGACAATAAAATTAGGAAAACTTAACCAAATATAGTTTTTAATAAATAACAAATAATATAAAACATAATTCACACGATGAAAAGCGTTACCTTCATCTATTATACTTAAAAGTTAGTTATTAAAATATTTTGGAATATTTCATGAATTCTCATATTATTTTTGTGAAAACTGAGTGCGATTTTACTCTTAAAAGTAATTTTTTAAAAGATTTAATGGTATTTATATAACATTTATATTATATTAACAAAATTCTTTCACTTTTTAATCGTTTTGAAAGACATTTGAACTTGTCGCACAATTATTCATTAGATCTATCTTAACATTGCAAATATTTGGAATGTTAAAAATAAAAAAAATACCTACCAGACTTTACTAAAATTTCATAAATCTTATTTTAAAGCTATTTCCTTCATTTGTAAAATTTATCAGATTTTTTTATGTTTTATACAACTAATTATTAACTTTTCCGCAGATTACAACAGTTCTCTTCATACAGAACAATGGGGACGAATTAAATAAATTAATACAAATCAAGAAATATCCAACCGATTGTTATGAAATTTCAAGTGATACAACTGAAGTTCATTTCCTTTAAGCTGTGCAAATTTCAAGTCTCTGCTGTTTTTAGTTTCGTCGCTATGATTTTTGTCTCGCTAGGAAACGAAATTGGACCACTGTGCGATGGCCGGCACAAGTCCTTTTTGATATCTTCGATTTAAATGATTTAAATGTTATCAATTCTTGGGTAATTTACAAGGAAAAGTTGGTACAAAATTCAAGCGCCTTGATTATATTTCAATTTAGCTGATGAGCTGCGAAACAATTATGTTCCCTCTAAGACGTCTACGCTTTCCGATTTCACTCCAGGTACAGATGATGAACCCACTGCCTGAAGCAGCAAGAGCAGGCAATGTCAAATCAATAGATGCCGTAATTTAACTATGAACATTTGTTGTGATTCCAAAAGTCAGTTTGCGGCTCTTGTACAAGCAAAATGATAAAGCTGAGTGTTTGTAGAAACAATAAGTAAATCAATTTGTAATATTTATATTTTTAAATGTATGGATTTTTAAATTTGTTATCACATAAGATATATGTTCAAAATATTTTGTGTAATTGGAAGGAATTTCCTATGTATAATGCGCTTTATTTTGCATTCATTGCATTTTATTAATAATTGATTACATATATAGTGCATTTTCTCGAAAAATATTTGAACAGGAAATTAATGTGTAGAAAATGTAAAATTTAATAACAAAATGTATTAAAAAAGTTGTTTTAGCAAACAAATCTAGAAAGTAGTGCTGTTTTTGGTCATTAAAAGACAGCGGTCAAAATGACGGCTCCTAGTCTTTCTAGGTATACGAAAAACGCCGTCTTTCTAGTGTTTCTTAAGTATCAGAATTCACCCACCAAATATTTTAGGTTAAACGCAGCATTAACAATGACACTCAATAAGACCCATGCTTAAGTCAACAGATTGTGTCAGATGCGAAGGCAATTCATTTTCTATATTGACAATGCTGGAGTGTATGAAATATTGCATATGGTGTTTGAAGTTAGACAGAAAAAAGCACACACAAAAACTTCAATACAAACAACTTATGAGAACGTATTTGTGATAAAATCATAATATTTCTTTCGAATAAATCCTTCTACCTAGTTTTAATTTTCTTAAGTTAATCAGAAGTCAAACGCAGCAAATCTTAATAATTTAAGTGTTTTCTCTAATTGACATCACACGGATTTTATCCAGAAGCTTTTTGTATACGAAATTATGTTTTCTGTTTTTCTACCTCTATATCGCTACTACTTCAATCGGATGTAGCCCTTGTAATCATGCTACTACAACTCTTAATATAAAAAGTTTTGTTTAAAAAATTTGAAACTTTTGGATGGGAATGTTTCCCGCCACTTTTCTGTAAATACAAAAATATCCGCACAACTTCAAACTTTTATTTAAATAAAAGAATAGGTCTACAACAAAAGTTTTGCAGTAAAAAGATTTTTAACCGTCTTAGTAAAGTTCCACATGTCTTTGTAGCACGAATCAAGACGACATTCTAATTCCATCCAGGAACGTTACAGCATGCCTTTAGCACCAGTTTCTATAGCGGCTTGGATTCTTTGCTTCAATTCTACAACATCATGAACGCTATTTTCAATAGATCAGTCTTTATGTGTCGTGCAACGCCATCTGTGACTAAAAACAGACGGCAAAAAACTTATAGAGTTGTTCTGCCCATAGCTGCAAAAAGTTTTGTTGTAAACTTATTCGTTTTTTTTAAGTAAAAGTTTGATGTTGTACGGATCTTTTTGGGACACCCTGTGTATTTAAATGCTCAGCGCAAGTGTGGCAACTGATGAGGTGAAAAATGTGAGAAAGAAGTTTCTTGTCCACTTCAATTTATTTCTACCCAATTACACCTTCGATCGCAACTCAAATTTTGCCTTGACGTAGCTACGAGTAGGGTGTGCAGTATTCAATAACATCAAGAATTTCAAACTCATATCTAAGTGATAGCCCGCCAAATATCAAAGCAAAAGTGACATAATGGAGTTGAGTGAATTCTCAGTTAGAAGAAACGGCCTGCCAAACAATCGTGCTCGGAATGTAGCCTACCAAATATTAAGGCAAAAACTGACTTAGTTGAGAGTGAATTCCCATATAGTAGAGGTGACGAGTCGAAAGTCAAGGTAAAACCGACATATTTGAGTAAAGTCACTTCATCATATAAAAGAAATGATTTGACAAAAAAAGAAGCAAAAGTGACGTGTTAAAGCAGAATGAATTCTCCTTCAGAAGAGACGTCTGGACAAACAGTCATGACAGGAAGTTAAAAGTTGCCTCTGATTATTCCACGACCAATCAGGAATACAAAAAAGAAGATGATTCTTCTTTCTTAAAAAGTTTACTTTCACTAAAACTGTCTTTTAAACATTTTTAGAAATTATTTGGTAAGAGAACAGATGTTACATTATCAAGCGAATGTTTGATTTATTCACATATTTTTGTCAACTCGACTGACTAACCGCCATTTTCATTGTATTTCACATCCACCTGGACCTATTTACTGGAGAACAGTGTAGATATCATTTAATTTTAATTTGTCAGAGAGTATTCGGCGTGTCTCAAATCCCTCGATTTTTTTGAACTAATTATTTTTAGTTTTCAATATTAATCATGAATGAATTGGAATGAATGTAATTCCAAACCTTAGGTCTTACACCTTTCCGGGTTGCATATTTACAAACCCTACCCTGATAGAACTGAGGCAGGAAATCGGACAAAATGATTGGCTCGCTTCACCGAGAGCCGATGACGTCGTTCTTTGCTCTCGTGCGAGTACTTTTCATTAGTATAATTTCTTAGAGTGTGGGATGTTTTATTTTTTATGATATTTTAAAACATAATTTCATTTTTAAAAATATTACAACACACGGAAGAATGTTTTCTGTGCTCAAATGTGGGAAAACGGAGACGAAAAGTAGGATGACTCTTGTTTTGTTAAGATTGCCGTACGCTGCGTGCGAGAGCTGAAAACAACGTCACTGCTCCTTTTAGCCAATGATAACGACTGATTTCCTGCCTCAGTTCTATCAGGGTAGGGTTTGTAAATATGCTTCCGGGTTAGGTCGGAGTGGGTGTTAAAAAAATTGCAATCCTTAACTTAACCTTATTTGAATGTAAATGAATGACAATTACTGTATTTCCAAACGTTGCCAAGCGTTATAAGCATTGCCACTGCAAAATGTTTAAACATGAATGATTTCTTCCCCTAACTGTGTAACTATATCTTAATTTTCTAACTGCAAAAACATACAAAAGTAATAACACTGTAGGCTGTGATAGGCAAACTAAGTTGATAGTTCATAGATAACTAAGAGCGCCTGCATCACCAGTGAATCACGTGATACGTATTCCTGCGCGTCTCAGAAATATTGAAATATCTATATGTCACCGTTAAAGCGTATAATTCAGTTATTCTATAGAATAACTAGTTATTCTAAAGATTAACTGATCAAGTTAGTTAAAGTGTAAAATAAATTATTTATTTCACACTTTACCTAGTTATTCTATGAAATAACTAGGTATTCTATAGAATAACTAATTATAGACCGTTAAAGTGTAAAATAAACATTCTGACATTGAAACAAGTCCGCTTTTTTCTAAATTTCGCACTGATTAGGAACGAAGTTATGGACAAATTCCACTATAAACGCAGATTCCTTACATTCAGTGAGCTAGCGAAACTACTAGGTTCCGGCTCCCGCTACTAGCGAAGCCGTAGGGTGTTTTTAAAGTTAAAAAAATTTGCCCGGCGCCCACTTCAGATGCTGAAAATACAAATAACCAATCTGACTAACAAACAGGCTGCATGATGTCGGCTATTTTACACTTTAACGATGCGTGGACCGTTATTCTATAGAATAACTAGTTAAAGTGTGAAATAAAAGTTTGTTTAACACTTTAACTGACTTGATCAGTTATTCTATAGAATAACTAGTTATTCTATAGAATAACGGATTTCATACTTTAACGATAACATATATATGAAATAAAAGAAACAACTTCCGGTCAAGCATCAGTTTCATTTCATATATCTGTTAAAAGTGTTTAAAATTAAATTCTGATAAAATGTATCAATGAATTTTAACTGCACTAGAATCACATTAAATCTTTCCCAATCGGTCAACTTAAGTCACTACTGACTCTAATTTAGGATTTAAGGAAAACACTATCACTAGACGACGTTTCTAAAGAAGGCAATTTTATGCTGCTTCGTCCAACTACTTTTTCAGTGTGCTTAAATTTAATAAGTAAACTGAAATAATTAAAAGCAAAAATGGAACTTACTGAAATGTTTGTTACATAGATCTCAAACCTCAATTTCAGACGGGCTTTGAATAATATGTTGATTTTAAAATCTAAAAATTTGCATACTGGAGGGATCTAAGGACATCCTCTTACTGAAATTAACTATGTTGTTGCGTTGTTGCACTATTGCGAATAGAATGCCGGAATGTTCCTGAAACCAGCTGCGTCACAAGTATTTTAATGCATTTCAACAAAGTGAAACATAATCCAACTTGATTTCGACACATTTTTGTGAAAAGCAAGCGTCGCGTTCAAGACTTATTTGATCAGATTCTGTCTAAGGAGAGGGAGGTAATTCCAACTGTGAAATAAAGTTGTTATAACTGCAGAGGAGAAATATTTCCTCCATTACATATCTACTTTCATATTTTAGTAGTTTCAGTTTCTATCGGTAAATTTTTTGTTTTATTGCATTTCTTATTCGGTTAATTTAGTTATACATGTTTTCTAACTAAAATATCAAATTACATAAATCTAAAAAAATTAAGATATACAATTTAACACTTACAAACCAAAATATCTTATAATTGTAAAACTGCTAATTTAATTTGAATACGGATACATATTTTTAGATGTCTTGTACAGTTTTCGGGTTTTAAAACAGGTTGTTAAAAAGATATCGTAAGTGAAAATAGTTCGCGCCAAGGCAAGATTACAGCTCCTCCGGAAAAAAAAAATAATGTCACAGCCAGAAAGAACAAAATTCGAAATATTTGCATTCTTTGCTTGAAAGACAATTTCACCTTTCTTTCCAATACGAGGCAATCTTTGTTTATCTTCCTGCAAAAGGCTTCTTTGCATCTTCCTGCTTCAGTCGGCAGGCCATCGACAAACAAGCTCGCAGATCTCCGAAGCAATTGCGATGAGTCAAGAAAGCTCCCAGGGAACAATATATATATATATATATATTGTTATATATATACAATTATCTTACGTGGCGACGAAAAAGGGTCGAATTTCTTCATCACCGTTTGGCAACAGCTCGCAAGTTTGTTTTGTTTACATTCGATACGACGATTGTAGCTTGATTTTATCTGAGACGACGAAATTTTTCAAAATGAGTTTAAGTCAGGCAGATTCAATTATAAATCGAAATTGTCAGAAAAGAAAACTGTTGAACAACTTGAAACTGTTGAGGAATCTTTCCTAAGACGATCCAATATGAATGTACAAAATAGAGTCAAGCCTTTTCTGTGTACGGAACGAAATTCTCGAGCTATAGGAACATAGTTGATTATGATAGGACTCTGTTCTTTTATCCATGTAGCGAAAACTTTCTGATCATTATTTCTGTGAAAAAAAAGCATTGTTTAAAATTTTGGTGTCTAAATCAAGAACTTTAGAATTTTCAAAAATTTTTTTTTAAAAAGGCTGTTTTTTATTGTTATAAAGGTAAAAGTAAATAATTATTATTAGTAATAATTATAAATAGCGAATCTGAACATATTTAGGGCCATTTGTCGAAACTTAACTTTCGAAAACTTAAATTTTCTGATGTTTTAACACATAAATATCTACCCAGTGAGAAAAGTTACAACTTTCTTGGCTAAATAATTATTGCAGTGAATGTGTATACATATGGCGAAGCTTTTCTGATAATTATTTCTATGAAAAAAAAGCATGTTTAAAATTTTGGTGTCAAAATCAAGAATTTTAGAATTTTTTTTTTTAAATTTTGAAAAAAGGCTGTTTTGTTAATGCTATAAAGGTAAAAGTAAATAATTATTACGGTTATAATTCTAAATATTGAATCTGAACATATTTAGAGCCATTTGTCACTTTAAAGTGTCCTTTTTAAGCAAAAGGTTTGTGAAATGGGTTAAATCATCTTTCGAAAACTTAAATTTTCTAACACATAAATATCTACCCAGCAAGAAAAGTTACATCTTTCTTGGCTAAATAATTATTGCAGAGAGTGTGCGCACATGTGGCGAAGCCTTTCTGAGCAACAAGTCATTGAGACGTGTGAATATTTAGAAGTTTGTTGGAATGAAGTCAGGGCTAATGAAACTGTTGAAAAAACATTCAATTGTGTGTACCAAGAAGTTTTAAATGCCTTATTTCTGAATGATGAAAGACATTTTTATTTGTAAACATCTTCTCATGCATTTTAGCATTCAAATTTCTTTTTAGCATTTACATATATATGGTATAAAGGTATAATTTTAATTATATAATTTGATTATTTAGATTTTAGTAATTAAAAGTTTAGTTTCAGATTTTAAAAAAAGAATTTAGTTAGAACATCCTACTATTCAGATAATTTAAATTTACTTTTAGTAATTAATGTATTTATAATTTCCTGTTACTAGCAGGCACTCATAACTGTACAGCGAGTAGGGGGTATAACCCCCTAGTAATTTGTTAAAGTGTTTTTGAATGACCATTCCAAGACTCCATTACACATGTTGGAATGGGCAATAAATATGAGAAAGGAAGGGATGCAAAACATTTTACTCATCAACTGAAGCAAACTGAAGATTTTTGATCAGCATCTCCTAATTTCCGCTTGTTTCGGAAGGCATAATATTGTTTGGCGGGCGAACTTCAATCGTAATGGTCAGACTATTAATTAATAAACAATTTTCTGACGTATACAGCAATGAAGAAAAGCCACTAATTGGCCCACATGGGATATATATTAACATTCAAAAAGGACTTGATAATTGAAACAAGTATTGAGTTCAGTTTAATGTCTGATTTCAAGACCATAAATATAGTGCTTGTTGATCATTTTTCGAAGTTGGACTACTAGAGAGGAATGCGGCCCTATGTTACATACAAAATACCCTTAATCCTGATGTATTACCCTCTTATTTTTCGCAAAAGTTTACGAACAGCATCTACATGGAGGGTAAAGAGTTAAAGTGAATCATGACCATGACATTCATTTCTAAGACAGGAGATCTCAAACATGATTAGCTGCATTTAAATCGTTTTTCATTTTTCTTACTGCCTTGTGGATGCAAACTGAAGTATAGACTAGAATCATTATTACACAGACAATATATTTCTTCCACGCTAACATGGAAGTGTTAGTGGAAAACATGAACTTTGTTCACTTTAATTCTGAAACCTTCATTTTAAGAAAAATAAACAAAAGATCAAATTTGTCCGAAACTGATTTATGTCGTATCATTTTAATTCTCGTAGTAAAAGTAGTGCCATCGTCAAAAATTTCATCTTCTAGGTTTTGATGAATTTCGATGTTTTAAACCTCACTGAGTCTTGGAAACGTATATTTGGAACTATGCCGGTAATTTGGCTGTCTACATGTGAATACTGTAACTCGACAGTCCAAGTACAAACACACAAAAAGGTTGGAAGATGAAATTTTGCATTTGGTCTTGCCACCAAAACTTTAGACATGTATCACACTTTGCACCAAATCTTATAAAGGAAAGAAATAGTTTCACAGAAAGAAAACGATTTTCCTCACTGTGGTATGAAATAAAGAAGAAAAGGATAAATTCACAATATTTTTAATATACGGGCTCTCATTTGAATTAAAATGAATAAAATATTATAAACCATTGCAATTTTTATTTGCAGTTCCGTAAAATGAACTATTTAATTCAAATATACATATGTATACAGAATGTCCCAAAAAAGTGGAACAAGCGTTTATTTCCTTAAATATAGATTTTAAACATATACTTCCAAGTACAAAGTTTCATCAAATAAGGTAAGAATTTGTATGAAAACACTTTCGCGTCTAAAGGGATTGATAATAAAAAGTCCAAAAAATTACATTTTTATACGGCCCCCTATGGAGCAAAGATGTCAACAGTAAAATGGTTTTTTATCACGTTTTCTTTAACTCGCTTTCTTGTCTGTCTGTCTGTTCGGTACAAATTTTGCAATCGATTTTAAACTAACTTCCCGATGAGCTGGAGACTTGAAACTTTAAACATAGTTCAGAACTAGATGACAATGCATTATTAATTCGCTTTCTTGTCTGTCTGTCTGTTTGTCTGTCATTTCATATTTTGCATGACGCATCCGCAGTACGTTTTTCATTATATCTCGAAAACTATTAACATTACAGACTTGGTTCTTGGGTATATGGATGACCCATGGGATCATCGAAGCACCCCCATATTTTAGTTATATCTTTGCGCATGAGCAGTACGTTTTTCATTATATCTCGAAAACTATTAACATTACAGACTTGGTTTTTGAGATATGGATGGCCCATGGGATCATCGAAGCACCCCCATATTTTAGCCATATCTATGAGCATGCGCAGGACGTTTTTCATTATATCTCGAAAACTATTAACATTACAGACTTGGTTCTTGGGTATAAGGATGGCCCATGGGACCATCGAAGCACCCCATATTTTAGCCATATCTTTGCGCATGCGCAGTACGTTTTTAATTATATCTCAAAGGTCTCTGCGTCACATAACTTAATTTTTCAGGAAAATAACAATTTTCTATTTATGATCAGGTGAAGAGAAACTGAAATAAACCTGAAATTTGCCACATGTCTCCGTCATAATCTCATCAGGATGTTTAAAATTGATTACAAAATTTCACACACAGAAGACTAAAAAGCAGAAACTAATTATTTAAAAAAATAAAAATTTTAATAGACCACGTTTTTAAAACGAACTAAAAAGCATAAAATAATTTCTTCTAGCTCCATACAGATTTAAAACGAAAAACGTGGGGCGCATGCAATATTTAATAGTAAGGAGTGTAGGGAGTAGCTGTCGTTGAGAAAACTCACACAACAGTTCATATCATTTCCATTGCAATAAAATTGTTAGTGACTGAAATAAACTATTTTTGCATCAATTATCTATTACATGCACCCCACGTTTTTCGTTTTAAATCTGTATGGGGTTATAAATCTGTATGGGGCTAGAAGAAATTATTTTATACTTTTTAGTTCGTTTTAAAAACGTGGTCTATTAAAATTTTTATTTTTGAAAATAATTATTTTTATGTTCATCTATTCACATACGAAGTTGCACGGTTATAATTTCAAAACTTACGTAAATATATGAAGACAAATTTTTCCACTTAGACTACTTTTCCATACTTCTGACTGCTGTTTGATCCAGTCGTTTCACGTTTATTTCAGGAATAACATACATATTTTAGAAAGTTATTAATCTGGTAAAATCAGGAAATACAATGTTCTTGTGAACTCTTGTTAAATCTAAAAAATAGTCAAATAATACATTATTTGAAGTATTTACAAGAATAGTTTATCTTGTGAAAATTCGAAAAATATTCAAAGCAATGAGGGGGCTCATCTGTTCAAACAAGCAATGATATAAAAATATTAAAAGAATACAATTGAAATATATTTTTTTCAAAAATAGCTTTACCTTTAAATAGTCCAAACTGGTATTTGTAATTAGCTGAAATGTATTTCAGATAATTACCGTCGTATGTTTTTCCGGTGAGTGAATTCTGATAAAATAATACGAATACGGAGTAACCACCCAACTTCCCGTTGAGGAAACATGAAAGTGAATCCGGAACAGGAAAACAGGCAATGAAAGAGAAATTAAAGGAAAACAAATCAAGAGTGAGAAGGCGAACATTCAGTGAGATTAAAGGGTAAAAGGAAAGAAAAAAATCTACGGGAGGCTGTCCCTGAGAAACGGCCGCTGGGATTCAGGGGTGTAGATTTACTTGCCTTACTAAACTGTGACTTTCTGTGACTAAAGTAGCTATATGTGACTATTAATTCTATAATCTATAGTGACTATTAATCTAGTGTGACTATGTGACTCTATCTATGTAAAATTCTTCGCGATTTTCACCACATTATAAACTCGACTATGACTAAACCGTAATTACAAATTCCAAAATTATTTCAATCTTTAATGTCTACCTTTCTCTGTTAAATGAAACTAAAACCCACTAACTATGTTATTTGGTTGCGGAGCTACAAGCGCTTAACTTTAGCACGAAATTCGACGTAATTCAACAATTCTTGAGTAATATTTTGCGCGATCGATGATTGAATTTCCTTAGTCTGCGTGCGCACGCATTGGTAGTTGTGACGTCATCAGAATTTTTCGTGATTTTCACCACTTTTACAGCTCGAGTGTGATAAACCGAAATTCCAAATTCTAAAATTATTTCTTCAATCTTCAATATCTACCTTTCTCTGTTAAATGAAACTAAAACCAACTGTCTATCTTATTTGGTTGCGGAGCTATAAGCGTTTAAAAATACCACGAAAAGCGTCATAATTTTTTCCTTTCCCGACACATCATGAGACCACTACAGAGAGACGTAAGTCTACTCCAAAAGAGAACATATTGTTTGCTTAGCACCAAACAGGAGCATCCGAAAATCCAGTTCTGATTAAGTTCAAAGACAGAAAGAGTAGCTATTCACCCTTTGTCTTCACTCTTTATATCACTTAGTTGTAAGCAATAAGCGAATTTTGTTTTTCAATACTACTTGCTGTGCAACTGCATCCTATATCCGTCTACCTTTTCTCATTCCTTTTCTGTCTTCTCTTCTTATTTTTATCTTTTTTCATTGATAATCGAACTCTAAGAGTGGAGAAGTGAGCAAATAAGAATAAAAACGAAAATGCGAATTTTAAAAATAATTTTAGTGAGCTCTGCAACCATAATGGACGAGTCGCCAGTGCCTTTAAGTAAAATTTAATAATACACTCAACGCTGTAATACACACAAATAATTTAATATTCTTGTCCGATATTAGGCTATTTTCCCGATTTATGTTAAATTTTATTTTCTCAAGTTGTCCTTCCATTCTTTATCAAATCGATATTTGCAACTATCTGCCGAGAAAACTGAGAAACATTATACTTCATTGGAACTTAAAAACAATCAACTAGAAAAATTAGACAAAAATTTAGAACATAATCTCAACTTGAACTTTAAACAAGGACATCAATTTTTTTTATTTATAAACAAAATTTATAGAATAAAATTTAGAAAATAAAATTAAATAATATGTATACAATGTTTATGTAGCGCGCAGTTGCAGCAGCAAAACAAAAAACAGATACCAATAGAAGTCAAGATCGTACAAAGAAAGCCAAAAAACAAAATAAACTGAGAGGTAATCGAATAAAACTAAAAGCAAACAAGGAATCCATTCTAGTCCATTTTTTCAAGGGCTAAGAACTTTATTTGAAATTAATTCAAAATAATAATTGGGATATTTTTCTGTAAGAAGCTAGCATTACGCCAAACATAGCTTCTCTTAGACAGAAATTTCCCAAACAAAGGACAAAGGATATCTGAACACCAAAAGCATATTTTCAAAAGAAAAAGGAAAAACTCATACATCAAGACTTTAATAAGATTGATTAATATTATCAGCCATCTAGCTATATTAAAATAAGCCTTCATGGATAAAAACTTACCATATGCCCTAGTTGAGAAAAAAGAGAAAAAAGTCTTCACGAAATCACAAACCCACGCTAACTTTCTTTAAAAAGGAGGAATTATTAAAGAAAACACTAGTCCCATGGCGCTATCTGTATTCGAAGAAACAAAACAGAAGAGGTAAAAACTGAAATTCTTTTAGGGAATGGAAGAAATTCAGACATATTAAGAAAAAAAGCCCCTATTTTCCATCTATGCCTCAATGAATGTGATTTTTTTTGCTTCATTGGAAATATTTTCAATCCATCATGATTGGATGATGTACTACTAGTCAAATATTTGCATTTCGCAGTTTTTTTATGATGAATAAATTTGCATTTCTGCAATAAGCATCTCCATGTAAATTTGTCAGCAGTCCCTTTAAACTTAAAAATTAACCCTTTGAACGGCAAAAATATTTCAGCTGAATGCTTTGGAAACGGCCTCTCTGTAGCTAAATGGTGAACGCAAATGTTTCGAGCCGTTTTTCGGGTAATAAACAGAGAACAACTTCCTACGCCGGAGCCGGTTTGAGAGTAAGAATCGGAGAACGACTTTTTGTGACGGAGCCGGTTTTAGAATAGTCATCAGAGAGCGACTTTCTACGTTCCAGCCGGTTGAAGGGTTAATATATCTCTGCAAGTTTTGCAGACAGAATCGTGAAGCTTAGTTTATGCATAAATGAGTGTAAAAGGAACCTTTAAGTTGTAGCGTTTAAGGACAAGTCGCCACTGTCTTTAAGTAAAGCTTAATAATACACACAACGCTGATAGCAAAAAAAAATTAATATTATTGTTCAATATTAGGATATTTTCCTGTCATGCCTGAAATTTCCATTTTCCCAAGTTTCCCTTTCATTCTTTATCACGTGGCGGAAGATGCAACTATCTTCCAATGAAACTGAGAAACAGTATGCGTCATTGGAAATTCTCTTTAATCCATGATGATTCAATCATTGGATGATGAACTATTAGACAAATATTTGCATTTCGAAGTTTTTATGTTGAATAATTTTGTAGTTCTGCGATGAACGTCTCCATATAAATTTGTGACAGACCCCTTTAAAATTAAAAATTAATATATATATGCAAGTTTTACAAATAGAATCGTGAAATTTAGTTTACGCATAAAGAGACATTTTAAAAAGAGAGAAGTGTAAGAGGAGCATTTTACGGACTGACACTTTTACTCTACGGGGAACGTATAAAAAATTATTTTTCATAGCTTTTGATTTTCAACTTCTTCAGAAACCAAAAGGTTTTCACACAAATTCCTAACTTATTTGATGCAACTCTCTAATTGAAAGCATATATAAATATAAATATAAATATAAATATAAATATAAATATAAATATA